>APFE031659706.1:115884-147881 GCA_000404065.3 Pinus taeda
TGTCAAAATGCCTTTTGGGTTGAAAAATGCAGGAGCTACCTTTCAAAGGGCAATGGATATTGCCTTTTCCAAAGAAATCTGTGATTTCCTTGTCGTCTACTTAGACGACCTCACACCTTTCTCAAAGTCTGACCAAGAAAATTTGAAACATCTAAAGCAAATATTCACAACTTGCAGGAAATATGGAATTTCCTTAAATCCAAAGAAATCCCTGTTTGGTTTGGAAGAAGGTAAGTTGTTAGGTCATATCATTTCAAAGGATGGCATTAGGATTGACCTAGACAAGATACAGACCATCTTGCAAAATCCCCACCCAAGAAACATCAAAGAATTACAAGCATTCCTGGGGAAGATCAACTTCCTCAGGAGATTCATCCCAAATTTGGCAGAATTAAGCAGATTACTAAATAACATGCTGAAAAAGGATTCAAAGGTGAAGTGGACAGTAGAAGCAAATCAAGCATTTGAAGGAATAAAGTTGGCCCTTACACAAACTCCAGTCTTAACAAATCCTCAATTTGACAAAGAGTTTATCATCTTCTCTTTTGCTTCCCAGCATACTATCGTTGTTGTCCTATTACAGAAAGATGACCAAGGAAATGAGAGACCTATTGCATTCTTTAGTAGATCTCTCAAAGATGCTCCCCTAAAATACCAGATCATGGAAAAGCAAGCATATGCCTTGGTCAAAGCCATCAGAGACTTTAGAATCTATATCGTTTACTCCCATGTTATAGCTTATGTACCAAGTTCTATTGTCAAAGACATACTCACTCAAGAGAATTTGGAGGGCAGAAGAGGAAAATGGATTGCCAACATTTTAGAATTTGATATTGAAATAAAACCTACAAAACTGATAAAAGGGCAGGGTTTGGCCAAATTAATGTCTGAAACAAATTTCCAAGCCTTGGACATCAACCAACTGGACAGTGAACCAGAGTTGGCGACTCCAAAGATCAATGTAGCCTTTGAACAATCTCTGTGGTATTCTGATATCTGTTATATATTGCAAACCCTGTGTGCTCCCCCAGGATTGTCCAGAACTAAATGTAGGTTCTTAAAAATGAAAGCCTCAAGATTTTTTGTAATAGAGGGCAATTTGCTTTGTAAAAACCATGAGGGTATATTGCTAAACTACTTAATTGAAGATGACACTAACAATGTCATAAAAGAATTTCATGCAGGTGATTGTGGTGGAAATTTGTATTGGAAGTCCACTGCGGATAAAATACTAAGGGCTGGTTACTATTGGCCCACTTTGTTCCCTTATGTAAAAAGTTTCACCACCTCATGCCATAAGTGTCAAATATTTGAGGGAAAGAGAAAGTTACTACCACTCCCTTTGAGGCCTATTGCAACAGAAAGACCTTTTTAACAATGGGGTTTGGATTTAATTGGGGAAATTCATCCCTCATCCTCAGGCCAGCACAGATGGATCCTCACAGCCATAGACTACTTCACCAAATGGATTGAGGCCATCCCTTGTAGATAGGCAAATGATTTAGTAATCATTCAGTTTTTGGAGAACAACATATTGTCTAGATTTGGTTGTCCCAACAAGATAATAACAGACAACGCTGCTGCTTTCAGATCCAAGAAAATGGTGAATTTCTGCCACAAATTTCATATTACCTTGGGTCATTCCACCGCATACTACCCTCAAGGAAATGGCCTAGCTGAATCATCAAATAAAATTCTGATAAACATAATCAAGAAGGTGTTGGAAGAGAATAAGAAGAATTGGCATAAGAAACTTGTGAATGGCTTATGGGCAGATAGACTAACAACCAAGAGATCCATTGGTGTCAGCCCATATGAGTTAGTCTATGGATTAGAAGCCAAATTTCCTTCATCACTAGGGGTTCTTGTTATGAAACTGCTTCAAGAAAGTCAAGCTGAGCCCAATGACATGCAAAGAAGGGTCAATCAGATAATATGTTTGCAGCAAACCAGAGACCAGGTTTATAGAAGAGTACAAGTTCTCCAAGAAAAGTTAAAAAAAGCTTTTGATAGAAGGACTAAGGCTGAGGATTTCAGCGTAGGTGACAAAGTCCTCAAGTGGGACTCAAGAAGGGAAGATAAAGGGAAACATGGAAAATTTGATTCTCTTTGGAGAGGACCATTTATTATCCAAGCAGTCCAAGGAAATAACACCTACTTCCTAAAACATCTGGATGAAACTGACTTAAATGAAGGTCCTGTCAATGGCAGGATGTTGAAGCATTATTTTGACTATTTTCCATACATATAGCAGGGTCTTTTCTCCTGTACATAATCAGTTGTATATATTTTCTTTCAACATACAAATAGTTCAGTTCAAAAGATTACTGTAAATAAGCAGGCAAAAGCTTTACATTCCAGAAGTGCCACAGAGGTGACAACCCCCAGTTTTGAAGTATAAAGAGAAAGGTTTCAAGTTTTGGTAGGAACAGTCAATGGCCAAGGCATTCTGACCTGCTGTTCTTGGTCTTTCAAAGGAAAAACCATCCCCAAGTGGAGCCACTGTTAGATACCTATACCAATAGGTTTCATTTTTCATGATTGGCAAGGGAAGTACCAATATGATCTACTTTGGCGATGCAAAGATCTCATATTCTTGTGGAGGAAATATACTTGTTTTGATTGATGCTGCTCTACTTCTGGATGGGTGATCCAACAACCTAAGCTGGGTCATGCCATGTTTCAATTTTTTGTTGTAGATTAGAGAAAGAAACCTGTCCAAACAGCTCAATCTTGGCAGGTAAAGTAGATAGGTAGAGGAAAAAGGTTCCCAACTGCTTAATCTGGGGCCTTGGAAGAAATAAGTGTAGCTTTAGACAGAGAATCAAATGAAAAAGCCAAAGGAAAGAAAAGGCACAAAAAGGGTTTGTAAATCTAAGTACACCCTCCTTGGAGTAACAAAAAATGCTAGGAAATAGAGTGGGTAGGTAGAGGGGGTTGCATAAAGCTTGGTCCATGGTATTTCACTAGCCTAAAGGAAAGGTAAAAAACATGATGCCAATGCAGATGTCCTATTCACAGCAGTGTTACAGCAACTTAATGAAGCATGTCTAACTTCTAGTTTTCCCCATCACATTCATGACTAACATCCCTATGCCACCCATGTACACAAAGAAAATCAAAGTCTTTTGTTGGTTCTGAGTTTCTTTAAAAGCCACATTTCTTGTGCAAATATTCTTTTCATTTTGATCTATTTCCTAAAAAACTAAGTTGATTTCATAAAAACTTAGTATTCCCCCCCATCCACCTCTTTCATTCATAGTAACTACTAACTTATTACTATCTAACTCCCTATACCCCCTATTCCCCTATTACTATGTAAAACTTGGAAAAAACCCAAAAATCTATGTATCCTCTTCCCCGAGTATTATAGCTCTATGTATGACTTTGAAGGTCTTCAAGCACTAAAAAACATTTGAGCGCAACCCAGAGAGCGCCAAAGAATTAATCCCAGGGATTAATCCGAGATTTGCTTGGATTAATAGCCTTAAACCCACTTTGTTAAATAACCTTTGCAAAAACCCATTTAACCCGCAAATGCAAAAAACCCGAAAAACCCACGTTTCCAAAGTTTTCCACCAGGTGCGAATTAAAGAAATAATCATATTTTATTCCTCCCCGTACTATGTATTTCCTGCGCATGTTATCAGTCCGTCGACCGTCGGATCTGGGCCCTCCCATCCAACGGCCCACATGATATTGGACGGGCATCCGCGTCCGAAGGATACCTTCCGAGAAACTGTCAGAGGGTAACGTCAAGCCTCCGCCACGCGTCACCCCCTAGGCTCTCTCGGAGTGCCCTTTGATAATACCGCGACCGTATAGAGGGTGCTCCGAGAAAACCCGCTTACCACTCTGCCAAATCGCCTGCCCACGCCAGCGCCACGACCCACCCACGTCACTTCCCCTTGGCGCCCTGTCAGCACCCCGACTGCCAGAGATCCTACGTGTCCGCCACCTGGGCAATCCCCATGGACCAATCACAGACTGCCACGTCACCCGATGACGTCATGCTGACGTCACCCGACCCTGACCCCACCTGATGATGTCATGCTGATGTCATCCAAAAACCGCGCCAATGACCCAGAAGTCCATATTTTAGCCGATTTTCGCATTTTTTCTCATTTTCGCTGAAAGAACTATTGCTCTCCTCTGCATGAAAATTACGTCCATCTGCCGCCAACCTGCTGAAATCGACCTGAAGAGCGCTGCCGCCTACAACCCATCTGTACTTGTCACCGTTGCCAGCAATTCACCAGGTATTTACCCAGAGCAACCTTTCAGAGCTAAGTTATATCCATATATCTCCGGAATTGAATTCATAAAAGTAAAACAACCTGTTTTCACCAGCAAATCCCCAGAAAAACAAGTATTCCTCACAGGTGCAGGGCTGAATTTCACCTGTTGAACGCATATATAGCCACCCTTCCCCAATTTCCCACTCTGTCCGCGCATTCATGGACTTTAAACCTAAACAACATAATTCACCAGGAAAACAGAGTTGCCTGCTCCTGCAATCCATCAAGTTACTCTTGTTAAGCAGTCTGCACCATTATCACACCTCATTTACCCTTACAATTGGCTTGACTTCTACAAAATTAGCCCTCTGTGGTCTCCTTCCCGCTAAAACTAGTTCAGCACCAAGTCATAACTACTGCTTAGCCATGGAGAGGCCAATAGTCCTGAATGTTCAACCACTGAATGCGCCACATAGAGAGCTAGAGTGGAAATCCCTAGGTGATAAACATTACCAGATGTTAGACTCCATGCCCATGACAGCCAAGTTTAATATTCACCTGATGAATGAATTAACGGCCCAACATCTCAGTGGGGCTGACACCTTAGGAATTTGGGATTCCCACATACCCATTTACAACCTCCCTCAAGTCAATGTCCTCCCAGACTTGATAAAACAATGCATGTCGAGCTATGATCCCTATCAGAGAGCCGTCCTTAGCCCCTCATGCTTAGTATTGTTCCATATCACCCCTGAGGCCATCAATGAAATGCTCCACTTTCATACTACAAAGCCCCTAACTCCTCTCTCCCTCCAGGACTTGATAACAAAAGGGGGCAAATTGTCCAATGATCAGATTGCCAGGGTTAATCAATTATTTATTCAGCCACAATATCAATCCATGACCACTGCCCTTCCCATAGCATATCCATATCTTAATGAGCTGGGAAAAATGATGGTAGGTTTGATCAGTTACATCCTGGGTTATGGGACATACGAGGATGTGGATGAAACCATCATGGCAATGCTGTCCATTTTATCCCCAGGGATGCCTCCTGTTGTACATTATGACTTTGCTACTTTTATTGCCAATACGATTCATGAGCAATTAATGAATCTGGAGAGGGAAAAGGTGTTTAAATACACCAGGTACATATATCATTTATTTTTATTCTATCAGCCTAATGCCTTCCCTGTCCCTCTAAAAAATTTAGATGCCCAGGGAAGCCCAAGGTCGGTTGTGTATTGGTCTTCAGCTTGCCATATTCTGCGTTATTCACCTTACACCTATTGTGAATTTATTGATCTATTCATTCATCTAGCTATGACCTTGTTGTTGGGTGTCCCTCCTCCAAGATTGACAGATGAAATGCAGAGAATTCTTCAACTCTCAAAGGCATACAACATTGGTGATTGGTACTTCTACCAACACCATACGGTAATCAGAATATATGGCTGTGAGCTGAATCCCTATAGGCTGCCAAAATATGTACCTATGAGACTCTTTGCCCTAGAGTACTTCAGGTAGTTTGGAAATGCTGACTTTGTCCATTTCCAAAGTAAAAACAAGAAGGTGCAACTAAAGGTGAGGAATCAGCTGGGCCCCTTCTTGTACAATAAGAAGGAGGAAGGATGGAAGGAAGCTGATAGGATTCTAGAAACCCTTAGACTTCAAACCAGTTTCAAGTGGGTTCCTTATGACCCTAATCACTTCATTTCCCTTAAGAGAATTAATTACAAATTGGATGGCTATGTTCATGTGAAACTGCCTCGCATTGAAAGGTATGCCAATGCCCTAAGCTGGAAAGAAGGAAGGCACCTTAGAAGAGCCAATTAGTAAAGAAGAAATGCTAAGAAGAGAAACAAGTAATATTGAGAAAGAGGCTGACTTGGAACATTGTGGGCAGGTCTCTTCCTTCTGTCAGAGGCAAATTGGAGCAGCGGCCTCATCTTCCAGAGCCCATCAGTAGGTAGCTGAAATCGCCCAACAGGAAACAAATAAAGGTAAGGGCAAGCAGATGGAGCAGGAACAGCCACCTCCTACAACAGAGGAACAAACAGAGCAACAACTAGAAAAAGAGGACGAACAGTAAGAGGAACAGCAAGAGGAACAACAAGAAGAGGGGCAGTCGATGCAGCAAGAACAAATGGCTGAAGCCCCAGCACCTACTGAGGAAGAGGCTCAAGAGAACATGCCTTTTGGGAAAGAGAATATGGTGGAGACCTCAGTGCTCCAAACTCCACAAAAGGTGGAAAAAGGAAAGAAGAGGGACAGAGAGCAGGAGACTCCCCTTACCACATCCACAAACCAAGGGGAGAAAAGGCAGAAATTAAATCCCCTCTCTGAGGAAGAAATGCCTATGGGGAAATCAATGATAATGGGCCCACCAAGCATGGAGGTATCTGCTAGTTCCTTTCAGCAGGAACAAGAGAGAAATCTTGGAGGAGAGGTCAGCTCCTCAAGTCATCAAAGAAAAGCAGAGGTAAGCATCAAGCAATAGTTTACTGATCTCAAGAGAAGAAATCAGCCACTCAGGCTCCAAATCTACAATCAGTTGCTAAAGATGGCCCCCACAAATCAGCAGAGGCTCATGGCAGCCTATGACATTTTAGAAGGAAAAATGACCATGAGTCATTTCATGCCCACCACGGTGCAGCCACAGTCAGCTGCAGACTACATAAGAACCAACCTGGAGGTTCTGGCAAAAGACATTCACCCCATGGACCAAATAGAACTTCATAAGCAAACGGGTGAAATGGTCTATGCAACATTGGCAGACAAAGTAATGTTGGCAAAAAGGCTGGAAAACAGCCTAAATAATACAGCTGCCCAACTGGAGTTGGAGAAAGCATCCTCCCTGGCCAAAGACAACAGGATCAAGTCTTTGGAAGATATAATTATAGAGCTGGGACATGACCCCAAGGATACCAAAGCCATACAATCACTACTGAAGATAAGGGATGCAGACCTGGCAGCCCTAAGAAAGAAAATGAAGCTCCCAGCAACCATTCACCCGCAAACAGATGAGGTTGCTCAGCAGAAGCAAGAGCAAGAGATAGCCACATTACCGGTAGCACTGCACAAGCAACTAGTGCAGACAGAAGGGAGGCTGGAAGACACAGAGGCTGCACTACAGGCAGCCCTACAGCAGAAAGAGGGAGGCCAGACTTCTCAACCCCCTCTAGAGGTTATTAACCTTGAGGAGCCTCCAAAGATCACTCCTCCTCACACAGAAGCATCAACAACAGCACCATCAACATCAACAGTAGCACGGTCTACAGAGCAGGCTCCGAGCTTGGACATGCAGAAATTTTTGAATGAGGTCCAGGCCCTAGAAGCCCAGATGACAGAACTGAATGGAGCCAAGGATGAGTTGGCCAAGCTGAATGAGAAATATGATAAATCAAAGCAAAATGTGGCTAAGAAAGGTAGAGAAATAAAAACTCTCAAGGAAAGGATAAAAGAGCTGGAGAAAGAGCTCACGCTTGACAAAGTGGTGGCTGAGATCAGAAGAGTTTTGTGGACCCACATTGGCCAATCAATACCGGACGAATGGCAATACATTGAAACCATTCATGAGCAAATGGACCTCATAGGCAAAGCACAAAGGGAAGTGCATAGAGCAAGGGCATCTCTAGGTAGTATGCCTGAGGTAGCCAGCAGAATGATCAATGTGCTCAATAACTGGACAGGCCCTCAGCTGGCAGCAATTGGGATCTCCAGCAGGACGGAGACTATCCAGCTAATTAAGAGGGACCTCACACTTAAAATCCTGGTACAGACATTGGACAGAAGGAGCCAAGATATGCAAACAGAGGTAAACAGGTTCATGGACAAATTTGCTGCATTACAGGGCAGAGGTCTCCCCAGCTTACTCAACAGTGCAGGAAAACTTCTATCACATGAAGTTTATGCAAAGAGGGTGAACACATTTGCCACTAATCAGATCATCCAAGGATCAAGCAGCTCACAGTAAACAGGGCCAGCATCTGGGCAAAGTCTCTATGACAGAATAAAGAATCTGTTTTTTATTATGAATGAGATTAGCCATCTGTTCGAAACGCCTCCGAATTTCTACAAATACACAGAGGCAGATGAGACCATGGATGCAATTTTGAGGCATCAATTGCCTACGCAGGATTGGTGGGCCTCCATGATACAATTATTATTATAAAAAAGAGGCTTCATCTAAATTTTTTCATCAAAATATATAAGTCATCACATTCAGAAAGTGTGATACATATACTATGACCGAAAGGTGGAATGAGCCACCTCAGCATGAATATTCAGCCACCAAAAGCAGCAATGACAGCTATAGGTAGTAGGGCCGAGAAAAGCTTCAGCATGACAGAGCATAAAGACACATCATTCAGCATTAAAGCAGAAATGCTCAACCGACTCACTCTCTTCCAAAGGTCAAGAAGAGGCCTCACAGCATTAAAGACCATTTATCTTACACTCAGACTAGCAATAACTTTCTTATCTGATATTTTGTAAAGTTGGTGAGCATAGTTAATGTATCAAGTGACTCAGCAGTTAGATATTTTGTAAAGCCTATTTGTATATATTCCCCCTCCCACAAATTTTGAAGGGGTTGTTGTTGGTTTTGTTGTTCTCTTATGAAGAAATGGGAACTCGGCTGTAATTTGCAGAAGGATGTTATAAATAAAGCTTGGATTTTACAGGCACTGAGTCTTACTGGTGCATGTTGTGATTGGAACCATTGAATGCTACAGGATTCTAGTGCTATGACTTGATATAATAAGTGTTTCCCTATCTCTGTTAATGTTTTCTGTTATTTCTTTTAACTCATGAGTCTCACATATTGTTCTGAATCTAGGAAAGAAAGAAAAAGAATAGCTCAGGATCTGTCCATGGAGACACCCTGATCTCAATCTATCTTCACTATAAATGTTTTCATAACTTTCAGCTGTTTAAATTGGAATTCTTAATTGCTCCAATAAGCTCTGAATACCTCATAGTCACTATTTGGTAATTCATTTATGCTACTAAGTAGAGATTTTCATTCAAATTGATATCACACTGTCAGTAACTTCACATCTCATTGTTTCACTCACTAAATCGGAAATTATATCAGCAATAGCCATCTAGCCTTGCAGCAAAACTCTCTCCATCACAGGCACCAGAACTATCTCATTTTTCTGACTCCATATACCCAATGGATTAGCATCTTCTGAACTCTTCATGCCCTTCTTACAACAAAATTTCATCAACCGAAGTTCTCAAACAGGAAACTGAAACTTTAAACTAGCCTACGATACTCACCAAGCATAGCTGTAATTTAAAGAGAGAGCCCTCTCTAATTATAGATAGGCTAGGATCTATAATCCAAAGGTTGGTTAGTGGTTACCCCGGCCGTATTCCCTTGGGAGTCATAGGGAACAACCTGGGTGTTAACAGGTTCATGGTTTTATCAAACTCACAAACAACTCCATGTGGTTTCCATTGGATCTCTGTTAAAGAAATCAATAGCCAAATAAAGACTACTCTATTGTTCCAGCCATAACTGCTTCAAGCGGTCCAAGATCTACAAATTCCATTTGGCTATGCTTTTTCTTCTCTAATTTGTATTAAGCATGTAACTAAGTTTTCTTTTGAGGGTTCATGGTTCTATCAAACTCAAAAACAACTCCGTGTGGGTTTCCTTGTGTGTGTTATTGGTAGCCCCCTTTTGTTGCGAGGAGCGTAGCAGGTGGGGTGGTAGGCCTGCTTTGGGGTATTGACCCCCTCTATGGGATCTAGGGTAGCAGCTCAGCAATTTTTTTTCGACCCCATATTAGGTGGGTGGACCTACCTATGGTTTTGTGCATCAGGGTTTATAATTTTAGTCATTGAGGTCTCAATGACCTGGGGAAAAGTGTGTGAATGGTGAAAGATCATTGAATTTCTGTCAATTTATTAGGCCAGATTAATGCAGGTTAAAATCGAAAAATCTCTGCTTTTCCTTTGTCTTCTTTAGTGTGTTAATATTTAGGCATTATAACAATTGTTCTAGTTTTCGGATCTAACCCTATATGACACCAATAAAATAATACACATTACATGATGTCTTAGCGTTTGATAATGTCCATGATATGATATAACATGAATAGGATATAATAATGTGTATTACATGATGGCTAATGTATCTTAGTTCAACCTGGATTACCTTGTGACCAGGATTGTAATTCTCCATTCTAAAGGTATACAACAACTTTGTAGTTATAGAGTTGGATGGGGAAATAATGATTTTGTGCTTCGCTTGCAAACTTGAATCCCTTGCACTAGGCCTCTCAGACCCCATATTATCAAGTAGAGGGTTGCAAGAGCTCACTTGTGCAAACAAACAAACCAACACCGCAAACACAAGTGAAGTTCACTCCAAAATTGCACTGAAATGACTTGTGATTAAGGGGAAATCTGAGGCAGGAAATCCACAAAATCCAAAAACTAGAAATAGTTTGAGGAGATAACAATTTCAATATATATAAAAGAATAAACAAAATAGGATAGAACAAATCCTAACCCTTTGTGATCTCATTTGCATGTTTTTTAATCATAGAACAAACCCTAACCAATATAATTATGTTTTCTTTATCAAGGTAGAACAATATTTTTATTAACGGAACATAACATAGTAAATGATAAATCTTAAATACTAAAATAATAACAACATATTATATTGAAAATAGATAACTTAACCACCACATATTAAGCTTCTTCCATAAAAGAGTTAAAGTTCTTGAAATAAGTCATATCTATTCCATATAAATATGGAAGTTAATAGGGCTATATCGCAAATTTAACAACATCCAATGTCCATGGTCACTACATATTGTGTACAGAATCCTCCTGCACCATTACTTAGCATATGCTTTCTCTATATCAACATTAGACAACAACACAACACATATTTGCCATATACTATAAAGCTGAAGAGGTTGCAGAACAAAATGCAGATCCTCCACTGCTGCAACTTGTTTTATTTATATCAACCTTCCTCTGCATACATTGATCATGGAAACTCATATCAGTAATGTTAACGTCAAAAAAAAAGATCCTCAGAGGATATGCAACTTTTACTAATATTGTCCATCATTTCAAATTGCATGTAAAACAGACCAAGTACATTACTAACATTGTACATCTTTTTTCCTGGTAATACAGACAAGGGCATTGCTAACACTGTACATTATTTTCTAGTAATATAGGCAAAAGCATGGCTAATGCTCTATATAGACAAAGACATAGCTAATATTGTACATCCTTTTCTAGTAATACAGACGAAGGCATTGCTGACACTATACATCCCACTGAAATTACTAATACTGGTTAGTTTGCAAATGCGAAGGCAACACAAGCACAATAAATAGTCCAAAAATACATTATTCTAGCATTCAAACATACACACTAAACAACACTACTCAATATCCTGGGCTAAAATTGATTTATGCTGGCTTAGCTACTTGCACATAACAACCAACCAGTTCTCATAATACTAATTTTCTTGTCCTTTCTATTGATAAACTTACAGAAATGATGCTACTTTCAATAAAGAGCTTGAAAGACAACATCAAGTAAATTGTATCTCTCACTCGTGTGAAATCATGGGTCTTTGTAATATTTCCCATACTAACATAACTACTTTTTCAATATCATGCTTCCGTCTTCAAGGTGGCTCTTTATCCAACTCTACAAAAATGAAAGTTGGGCCTCCTCATCTACCACAGCAAGCCTTTAAAAGTTAAAATCACAATTCAATTTATTAGTGAAAACTCAAACATTATGACCGAGTAATGAACACAAATGAAAGTTGGGTCTCCTCATCTGCCACAACAAGCCTTTAAAAGTTAAAATCACAGTTCAATATATTAGTGAAAACTCAAACATTATGACCGAGCAATGAACACTTCTTACTATAATAATGAACTGCATGCCTATACGATTACATTAATGAATGCAATAGTTGTTGTGACTCAATATATTAGTGAAAACTCAAACAATATGGCCAAGCAATGAACACTTGTTACTATAATAATGAACTGCATGCCTATAAGACTACATGAATGAATGCAACAACTATTGTGAATCAATCAATTTCTGTAAAAACCCATCTCGAATATAGATTGAAGTCTAGAGAACAGATATAAGTTTGTAAGAACCTATCAATCTCAAACTTTTAATCACTCCTGTACAATATGAACATCGGAAGAAAAGGTAGAGACTTACCATATGACAAGATAGGAATGAACTGTTGCAAAATAAAGTCAAATAAGTCCTCTGATTTGGTTATTGGTGATGAAATTTGTATTGATCTCTCTTTTGTATTCTCCATAAAAACCTTCCAAACCAGCCTTGAGAAGATGGTTTCCATCATCCATGTTTCTCATGACACCACACATGGAAGAGATCTAACATTTTCTAAAAAAGAGTATTCCATACACTACTTGAAGAATTCAAGGGCCATTCTATTTTCCACCTATTTTTCTATACGAAAATCACTTTGCACTTGAAAAATGAAATTCCATCAATGAATATTTAATACATTCACCACCAACCCTAAACAACATAGGAGACAATACATTTCAATATTCCTCCACACTCTATGCCTTACGACGTTTCCTTTGCAACATTAGGTGCAAATGCTAGTTAATTCCTCAAGGAAATATTTTGATCTTGTGTACTTATGGAGTAAAAATTTACCAAGATATCATACATAGCCCCTTCTTTATTCTAACAATAGCAAAGGGATATTTGATGGATTCAATAATGATCCTTTGTGCCCTTACTTCTTCCTTCTTGTACTTTTCTAACTCTTGAGTCCTCCTTTTGTCTGGTACAACTACTTCTCCAAGGACATACTCCATCACTTCATTCTTTTGGAGTGCCAAGTCAATCCTTTTCTTCCATGCTAGGAAGTTTTTGACTGAACTATATTGTTGCTTTCCATGCAAAATGTTGTCATCTTATTTGTAAATTGAGACAAATAATAATATACTACTTTCTTTTTAAACCAAGATTCCTTCTTCTTGATGATGTCTCCAACTATATTAATGTTTTCAAGACCTATAAAAATACTTCAAAAATGCCTTAGGTGATCTAGAATTCTTTCAACAATGATGTATTCAAACAACTTCAAAACAGCGAACAATGATCCCAAAACTCCTTGTTCTTTCCTTCTTTTTCAAGATGAAGTATACAAGAGAAATTTTTTATTTCTTCAATGAGAGCTTGACTATGGTGTCTTCTTCAATGTAGTAACCCTCCTTATAGGTCAATCAATATTATTCTTCTTTCTTTGTGTCCATATTGCAAATGATTCCCCATGACAAGAAACCTCTTATTTTGTATCCTTCCAACACCCTTCTCTTGTTCGACTTACCTCTGATATCATGTTTGAGAATGCAATAGGGAAGATATTAATTTAATTTTTCCTTAACCTTAATAATTGTTTGTGAACTTCATTTATATTATCATGTTTATTTATTATATATTGTTCATAAAATACTTATCAAGTGAAAAAATAATAAAGACAATGTACACAAGAATTATGCTCCAAGCCACAGAAAAACCCAAAAAATCTCTTCGCTTGTTATAGAATATGATTTAAATGAGAATGAAAAGACCCAAACCTCAAGACCAAATCCTCCTCTAGCACCAAGTTAAACTTTCAAGAAGGCCTTCTAATTAGGTCAAAGTCCAACCAAGTCAACAAGAGTCAAACCCTTCCAGAACTGTACCGAACTCATAACTTCGGTCCCCAGCTTAAAGATATAAGACCTGCAGTAGGTTTGCAATGTTGGCCCCTACAAACTCAAAATATTTATTTTTTTGACATAAAATAGGGAAAACCTTGACCAAAAACTAAATTTTCCTTCCTTCTTGCTTCAACTTCTTTTCTCTTTTCCTTTCTAGAGTTCCTTCTTGAATTTTGTGCCTCAAATCAACCTTCTTGCTTGCATATTAAATTGGTTTCCAAATGTGGTTGACAAGCTTCTATTTATACTCATCTATGGAGGTTTAGTAGCCCTATTTGGGTCGACTTGTCTCTAAAAGCGCCGACTTGTGCTAGGAGGGTTATTTTGATTGGCTTTACTCAAAATAAATGCTTTTACATGGTACATCTTTCCCAAATGGGTCTCATATACAAGAAATTGACTCCCTTGACTCATGAAAATAAACATTACAACATGACAAACCCTAGAATAATGAAGAACATTCTTTAGTTAGAATACCAATCAAAAGAAGCATGAAACCTATGCTTTAAAATAATAAATTTTCTTTTTTCTTTTTCTTATTATATAAGATATACATATTGACATGAGTATAATGAAAATTATGAAGACCCAAACTAGTTACATTTTCCAACAATATGAATTCCCAACTAGACCTCACACCATTTTGGATAGGAGACCCATCTGGGAATCTGGCATGACCACCATTATATTGATCTTCAATATTAACCTTGGTTGCAATCAATAGGACAAGAGATATTCTCATAACTTTGAGATAAGTATGTGAGTTAACTTTTTGAAACACCAGTTTCAATGTATATAAAGTTCTTTCATAGATGGGAAAAGAAAAAGTGAGCCTTTAGAAGAAAAGTAACAATGCTATCCTAATAAATACACACACGAGCATGGAAAGAATCATTAATTAACCTACAAAATAGTTCACAAAGTAACAATGATCATGAAATAATGTAAAAAAAACACATTCAACTATATGTTTACGAAAGCCAAAATAAATAAAAAATCATTGTCTTTATCATATATTAACACAAACATACATTGTAAACATTAAAAGAATATTCTTACAACATTCATGATACATGCATAAAAGTGTGTCAGCTCTAGGAGCTTCAAGATATTAAGTGAAAGTTCTAAATACACGATTACACTAATGCAACACTAGCATCAATAGTGGAACATAAAGATACCACTGCCTCCTCCAAATAATGATCTCCTCTTCTATGATAAGCTATAGAATCTAAGGCTAAGAATCTAAAAGTCCAAGCCATTTGATTGAGTTATGATGGCTTATTTATAAGAAGTGAGGTGAGCTTTCAACTCTCCTTGTGACTCTTGAGCTCCCTCATGACTCTTGAGTTCCGATATGACCATTAAGCTCCTATATGTCCTTTGTACTACCTAATGGCTCTTCACATTTCTCACAGGACTCTTGGACTTTCACTCACAGATTTTACAGTTTCTCATTATTTCCAAAATACAAAATTACATTTGACCAAAATGTGACTATAGTCATAAGATGAAATAAATACATAATGTTCAAGATTAAGGAAAATTGAACTTGGCCACTGTGACAAGTATCTCTATTATAAGATGTTGGTACCAAGTTTTATACTTTGTTTCTATGTATCCAACCTTTAGCAGTAGATCTAGATTATATTTAATCTTAACTTCTAATGTATTTTTATATATAGTCTTCGTGCCTATTTGAATGTTTTTCCACAACATCACCAACTTCATATGTATCTTGGATGGCTTCACTACATATTGTACAACAAAGTATTTTATTACCTCTAACTCATTCTGAGTGGACACTTGTTTAATATTGGTCAAGAACTCTCCTATCTCCTTCCTTATAGCATTCTTGATTTTCACTTCTCCAAGTGAACTGACATAAGGTATCTTGTGCATTATCACCAAGGGAACCAATCCATGGTATAGTCACGCATATGTTGACAAAGTGTTGGTTACAAAATTACTAAATTTCTCATAGACTTGTATAAACATTTTGATCTCCGCTCTGTCCATTTGAGTATTTTGCCTTCCTTTACTAACCAATGGCACAGGAAAATTCAAAAATTTATCACTCGATTTCTTGATCACATTTATTGTTGCATAATTTGTCTTCAATACTTTTTTTAATTCGTACACGGATGCAAATACCTTATGTAGTGTGATCGTCTCCTCATACAACTGCTTCATGGTGTCTTCTAGTGGCTTGAGTTCTTCAAGTATAGCTTCATGCAATCCTTTTCTAGTCAAAGAAATTCTCTAATTATTGGCAACTAGATGACCAATATATTGTTTTGCAGCAACCAACTCCTCCAGCTATTCATTCCTTTTCATTAAAAATCTTGTGTTCTTTTTCATGGCCGTTGCGAAAGCTGCATTGGCTACAATGACTACTCTAGATTTTCTTTGGTGTTTGACACAATCACCTTTTTTGTTTTGACAGAAACATGATGAACATGATCATTTGCAAAATACTTTTGTATTTTTTGTACAATTAGGCTTTTCATATCATTGAAGGTGAAGTTCGAAATATCCATGAAGTTGTCATCAATTGGAGGAAGAATCCCCATTTTACTAAAGGGGAGATGGCCACCAGTTAGAGGAGGTGTGAGTCATATGCTTGGTTGTTCTATGATTAGCTTGATATCTACCACTTGGTCATCCTCCTCTCATATTTTTTTCCATATTCTCGGCCTAAATATATTCTTCCAACTTTCTTGCAAACTCTTCCTCTTTTTTCCTCCTGCTTTCTTTCTTTGCTAACAACTTATGTCCTTCCTTTTCTTCCCTTTGCTACTTGAAAACTTATTCTTGTTTCTTATTCTATGATTCCTCTTATTTTATCTTATTCAATTCTTCCTTCTTATTCTACATGTCTTCACACTTCTTCTTCTCCTGTTCTTATTTATGTTTGCATTCCTCCTACACCTTGCACTCTTCTTCCCATTGCCTTTTCCTTGCTTCTTCCCATTCCTTAATTTTCTTTTCTTCTTCAAATGTTCCCTTGGAATGTCAATAAACTTTTAATTTCCTACTCCTCTCCTCTTTGGGATCATGTCCCAACTTCCTCTTTGGCCCAACATGAACTTGAGAAACAACTTCATGTTGGGTCCCTTCTTGTTCAGTGTCTAGCAATGAGTTGTATGAGAAGGGTCTGCTTCATCACCTGATCTAGCTGTTTTGGAAGCATTATACCAATTATTATTATTCTCCTAATATTCCCATGATTTAGAAACATATGTTTAGGTGAAGTTCAAATTTTCACAATGTTGCTTGCATACTTCCCTAGGGTCATATTGATGAAAGCTCATCTCTCCAATTTTGATGCGATTAAGTTTTACAATATCTGCTTCTACTGCCTTCAGAATATTTAGCTCATATGACCCTAATTGCAAAGGGAAGGTTGGCGACGGTGAATTCTTTTGCAACTTCTACAACAATCTTCAACATAGCTGATAACCAACTTCCTGCATGACAAACTTTTCAGTCACATACTCTGCCAAAAGATGTGGCAGCTTATAAGTTCTGAAGACTCTGATATATGTGCATCGAGAGGAAGTAAAAAAATCTACAACTTCAATGAAAACTTCTATGGATTTTTCAATGATGCATGGTGCCTAAAATTCAAATAGCTTTTGATAAAGTACAACAAAGAAGTGCTTGACTATCTTGTCATATACTCCTATATAGGGTTGTTGTCTGGCCCATTTCCACTCTAGACTTAGAAACTCATTTCTAGATCAGATCCCATCAAGTAGGTAAGAAGAGATATAGAATTCAAGTTGCTCACTTTACGTAACCTTTTTCGCCTTTGATATATTCATCTACAGTTGTTGAGACAAGATATATTCCTGATTAAATATCTTTCCTTCTAAAACAACTAGGTTGAGAATATAAATCCATCCTTATTCAAATAACTAAGTTCTCTCATCCCGTACAATCTATAACACTTCGCCATGATGTATTGATATATTTTCCTTAATGATTTTTCCTTGTATTGATTCCCTAAGGCTTCTGCACAAAATTTCTTGGTTCTTGACACCATGTCTTCAGAATATCCTTTGTACTTAAATGAGACCAAGTTGTGAAGAACCTTGAGTTTAAATACTCCTCTGAACTTGGCAACTTGTACTAATGAATATCACGGGGCTGAAATTTTGTGAGCTATTTCCTACTTGCAAAGCAGAGGATCATGTTCTTGGAATCTAGATTTAGCAATATCCATTCTATCAATTTTTCACATGGTAGCATTGGGTATATACTAGCAACCCTATGGAACCTAGACCTATTGATATTAATGTATACTTGCTCCAACAGTTTTGGGAAATCTTTCTCAATAAAATCTTTGTATATGATTTGAGATGTGATGGTGGTGGACTTATCAATGAAGCACTTGGCATCTGACATAATAAACACTTTTGGTCTAGAGTTGTCCATAGAACCTTTAACGCCTCTTTTAGTATCCTCCCTTATGGGTGTTTGATGTGCACTAGGAGGCATCATTTTGGTGGAAGATGAAAGACTAATAAGCTCTAGATTTGTAACACTTGGAAGTGGAAAATATGTCATGGAAAAAAATTAGTTCCAAAAAAGTAACTTGTTCTACCAATACAAAAGACAATCACTATGAGGGAAATTGTGCAAGTTTTGAGCACAAGCATGCAAGTTGGAGGCTACATGACCTTACTGACCACTGAAAGGGTGCTCTACACAATGGCAAGGATGAGAGATATAGGAAATTTTCATGTTGTATCAGCAAGAGATAGAGGCTTGAGTCTTAGGTCCTAGAGATATGCAAGGCTCAATTGAAGAAGAGAGGGATTCTCATTTGTGTAGGTCACATTATTGGTTCATAGAGGGTTAGATGCTATTGAATAGAAGTGCAAATGCACAATAGAAGGCTAGGTTGGGTGCAGTGGGAAAGCACAAGGAGCAAGGACGTCAACACTATTGACTAGGAGTGCACAATTCACAATTGAAGAGAGGCAAGTCCTTTGACGTGTGCATGTCATATTAGTAGTGGGTAAGACATGAAAACTTGTTGCTTAAAATAGAGAAATGAACAAATGAAAGAATGGAGGCAAAGATTAAGTAAAAAGTGACTAACTATTAGGCAAGAACAAAACAAGAGAACTATGCATGCATTCAGATATATAATAACAGTCATAACTGGAATGTGAGAGGTCATGGAATGCAAAGAGGCACTAGAGGTGACACACAAAAAAGAGAAGAAACACATGCAATAGTAAGAAAAAGTGACACTTACAATGGAAAATGTAGGAAATAATAACACATGCGAAATTAAAAGAAAAAAAAAGTGACACTTGAGAAATTTAAGTAGAAAGTGTCACACTTGCAACCAATAATCCTCCTTGCATTCAAGGATTTCATAGAGCACAAAGAAAATAGTCAATGTTACAATGATATCTAGGTTGGGCTCCTTATATAAGAAGAGCACCCATGCAATTAGGGGTAGGGTTTGTGAGTGCACTCAAGACATGGTAGGAAAATAGGAGATAAAGATGGGATAATTTCCACTTGTAATAGTGCTAACTTAGAAAAGTTCCTTTCACTAAAAAATAGGGAGTGTGTAGTCACCATTACAAAGTCTTGCACAGTCACTATCACCTAGAACTGTGCAATCATTAATGTAGGAATTGTGTAATGAGTATCAGCAAGGCATGTTTTTTCTTGTGTTCCAAGAGTGCACATTAGTTGTCAACAAGGATTGTGCTCTCCATAGTAGCAAGAAGTGTGCTCTATTATTTCCAAAAAGTGTGCAATCACTACTTGGAAGAGGTGCACTTATGTTAGCATCAAGAGCTAGGCATGTGAAAGAAAGTAGTTCTGACACAGTATTTCTTGAAACATTAGCAAGGTATGACCAAGGATGACCTCAATGAATTTGAATGACAGTTCACATGACATTAAGGGGCTCCAAAATTTAGATATAGGAAAAAATTTAGAGGGGGTTGTAGTAGCTACAACACTTGGCGATTAACTAGAAAAACCCCAAACTTTGTGTCTCAGCCTAAATTTATGCATATGGTCTAGATTTAGAGAAGTATTCTCTCATCCTATAGATCACCATAGCTTCCTTACTTAGCATGATTATCGATATAATCTCTTGCATTCCTCTTGTCATCTTAACACACTTCATCAAACTAGTCAAACCTTATTTGTTTCAATCATAGAGTGGGAGTATGTAAATTATGATAATTTAAGATTGTCAGAGTTTTAGTACCATATACGGTGTTTATCCATTTCCAATGGGCCTATTCAATACCCTAGAAAAGTCACTTTAAGGAATAAAAAACATTGCTTCGCTGCCACAGACATGTGTGGTACCTAAACAAATTTCCTTGCCTCACCTCTTTGTGCAAGAAGCCTTTCTCTTCTTTAACCCTTTATTTTTTTTATGATTTTATTGTCATTGGAAATTTATCGACATTTACATTTCCACCAGAGGAAGAGGGATCCTGACTTATTTTAAGAGTAAGGGTGGTTGTTCCTTGTTTTGCAGAGACTCTTATATATACCTCTAAAATTAGTTTGATTGCTTAAGGTTTTCACCTTTCCATTCTCTACTCGATTGAGACGACATTTAGAAACCAATCAATAGAAAAGGTGTATTTAAGGAAAGAAGATCCTATTATGAATATGAGCATCATAAATCCGCTAAGGTTTTCATTAGGAATGATTTTTATTTTCCATCTAAGCATCATGGACTCTTAATGATATTTAGGACCACATAAAGAGGGGATCAAAATTTAACCAAGCATTATTAGTTGGCACGATGCCCTTTTAAATTTTTCCACATTACATCATAGCAAAATGAGATGTATTCCACACAAAACCTTAGTAATGTGCAAATTGAAAAGAGGGTGCGAAAGACCAAACTAAAATGAAAATCAATGAAAATGTAAAACTAAAATATTTCAACAAAGTAAAACTATACAAAAGAAAACAACATTAAACCTACACTTGAACTAGGAATGAAAGGTTAAGACAACATAAAGTAAAATTTCTAGTGTAGCCACAAAAGTTACTTCTAACCTATAGGCATGAGGGTAGGATGAATTATTACCATGGTGAGAGAATATGTATAAATGAAAATGTTAGCCTCAGAGTGTTTCACATTAAATTAAAGGTATAACCTTTCAATAGAAAAATATGACATGAATGCTTCCTTTAACTAGTCTGCAATTCCACATTGTTGATAATAATACAATACTTGAAGGCTTGTCATGGATATACAGTTGTTTGTTGCTTCAAACTTAATAAACATTAAAAAAGATCGAAACTTATTATTGGCGAAGGAAATTGCCAAGTATGATTCTTCAAACCATTCAACTATTGGATGATGATATTTGAAACAACCAACTTAAAAATCTCAAAATTCACGAGAAGATAAGATTCCAAATAGTGCGTTTGAATTATAAAGAGAATCTTTCAAGGGGAATTTGATCTAATCTTTTTTAGAAACCTTGACATGATCATGAGAATCTGACATAAACATCAACAAAGTTTGATGTGTGTCAAGTCCTTGAAAAGTTTCTAAACTCTCAAATGATGAATTTTCAAATTTAGGTGGCTTAGAAAGATCAATTGGTAAATATGCGCAACTATCATTAGATGTGTCAATGCCACTAACATGATTAGATTCAACATTTAACTTATGGGACTCTCCATGGATAAAATATATGGATGAATCAAATGGAGGACTTCCTTGAATACTTAAAGTTGCAATTCCTTCCTCCTAACCTTTTAAGAATGAGCAATGACACAAATCACGAATAGTAGATTCCACCTTATCATCTTGTGATCATGAACCAACACCATCCCATACCGTATTGTGATCAAGACCAACCAGATAAAGAATTTAGAGAGGGGAATGGTATAAAAAATTCATCAAACACATGAAGGTATAATGAATAGTGAGTTAAGGGTGAAGGATAAATGAAATACTTAGATGGGGAGACATCATTTGCAATTGATTTTGATTCAAAATCCAAATCCTGCATAATGATATCACTATAAAAATAATGAATTATCATGAACATTATATTCACCATTTTTCTCCTTTGTTTGTGGAATGTAACCATTTCATACTTAACTACCATTAGAATTAGTAAACTAAGAATCAAGAGAATCTGAAACCATTACTGGTGAAGAAAATTGGATAGGCGAATCAACGCAAAGAGGGTAATAAATTTTAAACCATAGAGGATAAAAAGTATCCCTTAAAGTAGTAATATTATCAATCAGATCATATTCAAGGTTTAACTTGAGATCTTGTTCATGAGAAGTAAACGTAGTTGGAATAAGTGGATCAACAATCTAATTTTCTAGTTTCTAAACTTCAATATCAGTATATAAGATCACCTTATTTGGTAAAGGAAAAGGAGGAGGATAAGGAAGAAAAGGTACAGATTCCTCCTCTAATTTTTGAGGCGCATCATGACTAGGAAGAGATTGGGAAAAAAATATGGTTGATATTAAAATTGTTCCAAAGAGACCTTAACTAAATGATAAAACTTTTCAATCATGAAATCCCAATCCACATCTTCTTCAGAAAACTCATAACAAAGATGAATAAATTGTTCAACAAAATCTTCTAACGATTCATCAAATTTCATTCTGAGTTTATTAATCAATTTATATACATATTTATAGTTGCACTTATCAAAGGCTTGATGAACATCCATGAAAAGTTGTTCAACTGAATGAATAGAATCAACTAGTAAAGTATAAGACCATTTCTGAACATGACCTTCAAGTGTGAATGTGAATAATATACAAGGAACATCTTTACAATTCACCTGAAAAGCATCACATAATCTAAGAAATTTAACTGTATACTCAAGAATGGATGTGCCACCCTCACCATTAAACTTCAATTGATACAACTTATGAATTATTTCTATAGGGATTTTAAGATTCCAACTTTCAAAAAAACACCTCAAGATTATGATTTGGGAGGAATTCATTGAAGATGAAAGATTTGAATCAAACTTCATGGGATTCATTTTTCATCTAGATTTCCTTCTAGCACCAAAATATTAATGGTGTTGGAAGCTTCCAAAATACATGGGCTATCTCCGATATGAAGTCCCAACTAGACGTCACACCATTTGGGATAGGAGCCCCATCTAGGAATTCAGTCCAGCCACCATTATATTAATCTTAAATATTACCCTTGGCTACAATAAAAAACACAAGAGTATGCACATAACTTTGATATAAGAAAGTGACTTAACTTTGTGAAACACTAATTTCCATGTATGTAAAGTACTTTCATGGATGGGAAAACATAAACTGAGCCTTTAGAAGAAAATTAATAGCACTATCCTAATAAAACCACACATCAAAAGAATCATTAGTTAACTTGCAAAATAGTTCACAAAGCAGCAATGATCATAAAAGAAAGTACAAGATTCACATTCAGCTATATGTATACCAAATCCAAGGAAATAGTTCATTCCTTTAACATATATGAACACAAACATACATTAGAAACATTAAAAGGGCAGTCTCACAACCTTCACGATACATGCATGGAAGTGTGTCAGATTTGAGAGATTCAAGAGATTAAGCGAAAGTTCCAAATGCACAATTACAATGATGCAACACTAACCCCAATAGTGGAACATGAATCTATGACTTGCTCCTAAAAGGAATGATCTTCTCTCCTATGCTAAGCTATAGAAGTGAAGGATAAGAATTTGAGAGTCAAACTCATTTTCTTGAGCTATCAAGTTTTACTTGTAACAAGTGAGGTGACCTTTTAGCTCCCCTTGTAACTCTTGAGCTCACTCATGACTCTTGATATCCCATATGACCCTTGAGCTCCTATATTTACTTTAAAATACCTAAGGACACTTCACATTCCTCATGTGACTCCTAGGCTTCCACTCACATATTTAACAATTTCTCATTATTTTCCAAATACAAAATTACGTTTGACAAATATGGGTCTATATCCATAAGACAAAATAAATACGCCATGTTCAAGCTTAAGGAAAATGAAAATTGGTGTTTGTGACATGTAGCTCCATTGTAAGATGTTATTACCAAGACTTATACTCTACTACTATTTATCAAACCTTTAGCATCGGATCTAGATTATATATGATCTTACCCTCTAATGCATTCGGAGATGTAATATTTGAGCATGTTTAAATGTTTTTCCACAAGATGACTAACTTATTGGTTGGCTCAACTACGCATTGTAGAATAGATTCTTTTTCTACCTTTAACTCATCCTGAGTGGTTTCCTGTTTAATATTGTTTATGAATTATCCTATCTCCTTTATTATAGCATTCCTCATGTTCACTTGATCTAGGTGGATCTAGAAATAGAAGTGGCCTTGAAAATAGCTCAAAAATCAAAGTCATAAGATGCAAGTGAAACTAGGACTAGAGCATAGTGCTCATCGCCCTAATTCCAACTATGTGAATAACACGAAAATCAGAGTTTGTATGCTCAAGCTATAGCTGGTCAAATTTATGATCAAACTTGGCTAAGTGGCAATCACTAATGAGGCAACAATTTATCAAGTTCATGTCACACGAAAAATGGTGGTTGGAAAGGGTGAATTTTTCGCCTCCTTAATTTGTCCACTAACTCTTAATTTTTGATGGAATTTTTTTAACTATATGGTTGTTAAAATAATATGTGTGTGTGTATGTGTGTGTGTGTGTGTTTTTGTGTGCCTATATATATATATATTGGGTGGCAGGATGCCACCCCTACCACCCCCCAATAGAACCAAAAAATAGGGCATATTATATATACATGTAACAAAACATATGTAATGAGTCAGGGCGACATGTACCGCAAACCTTGCCCAACTGTATTTGACTACCTAGTAGGGACTCGGAGGGGGTTGAACTCGTTTGACCCACATGGGTCAGACCACGAACAAGTGGCTCCAAATAATACACCAACAAAATTGTATGCAACCGTTAGTTCATCAATATATATTATATATATATATATATATATATTATATTATTATATATATATATATATATATATATATATATATTATATTAATATATATATATTATATATATATATAGATATAGATATAGTTGTTTAAAAGTGTGGTGGGTGGGTTTTGAACGTAGCCCACCCCCACACAATCTTTCGACCATTTTTGACAAGCCAACAAATTGTCACTTGAAAATTTTGCTTGCAAACATATATTTAAACTATTAAATTGGAGGGCGGAGTGAAAAAACTAGCAGTGGCTAGAGGAGTGGAACCATGAGTGAGGGATCTACTGAGATGCTAAAAATATTCCCTTAGAGGGAGATAGATGCCAGTGTCAGAATTTTACATGTTTTTAGTCATTTTTACATGTTTTCATGCTAGGAATCCAACCGTGCAGTCTCTTTCTCTAACCAAGGTCTCAGTTTTCAGGCCATCGTAAGGAATGGAGGTATAAGGTTTATTTTTGTAAATTTTCTTATAACTTATTTCTTTGTTTCCACTTAATGAAAGAAGGCCTCCCCACTCTGAGTAGGGCATGAAGACGTAGCCCACATTGGGTGACATCTGTAATCAAATCGTTTGCATGCCTTTGGTCTCATGGTTTCTTTATGATTTCTTCTTATTTTTCATGTCTTAAGTTACTTGGTTAATATGATGTTTTATATGCAATTTTGAATGCATCCTTGAAGTTAAAATATTTGGATCATGTTTGGTATCAAGCAGGTCTTCTTTATGAGGGTTGTGTGAGTGAATGCTAACCAGGAACAAGCCCCAAAGAGGAGAAGGAAAACTTAAATATTTTGATGCTGAAGCAGGGCGTGCACCACGAATATGGAACATGGTAGATGAGGAAGCTCGAATGGAGGAAGAGAGAAATTATCGCAAGATATTCTTCACCGTCGGAGGAAAAGTTGACAAGTTATTTTCAGAGTATGAGAAGAAAATCAAACTTGAGGAGAAAGAACTAGATGACCATGCATCATTAATTAATGAAGGTAGAAGAGGAGAGCCTCTTGAACCACCCTCTCCATCCTCTAGTGATAGTTGTTCTTCTTCTTCTTCTCATCACTTTAACAAGCATCATAGGAATACATCTAAGAACCCATTTTTTAAGCTAGATGTAAAGTTTTATTTGCCCACAAATAATGGAAAATGTAATACAGAGAAGCTAAACAATTGGATTTGATCGACCGAGTTTCATTTCCAGATTCAACATATCAATGAAGATGAGGCCAAGAATCAATTAGCATCACTTCGGTTTAGTGGCACCACTCTCATTTGATGGGAGAGAAAGTTGTAGAAAGGCAACAAAAACTTGGGTAATCTCCTTTCTTCTTGGTCCAATTTTTGTTTCTGCATTAAAGGATTAGTTTTATCCTTTGGGTTATCAACAAAAGGATTTAATGTAATATTTAAGTCAAGGAAAGGGTCAAAATGTAAAAGCCTTCACACAAGAGTTTATAAAAAAAGCATTGAATTTGGGCACTTTACTTGACTCACCCAAAATTGTAACAAATGATATTGTTTATTTACATAGTTACATCAGACATTCTTGGTTATCGTTTGAGCCTACTACTATTGATGTGGCCAGTGTGAAGGCCATTCACCTAGAAAGAAGGGGAAACAATGGTAAAGAAGAGTAGCCAAATAAATCATCTTTTAAATCTCATAATGGAAAGTAAAAAGGAAAAGGCAAGGAAAAGGACAAAAATAAAACTACAAACAAGGAGGAAGGAGCAAAGCCATCTTGCACACATTGCCAGAAGGAAGGCCATGATGATGAACATTGTTGGAAGTTGCATCCGGAGTCGAAACCAAAGAGATTTAGTGGGTAGAACAAGCAAAAGATGGTGGAAACCACACAACAAGACCTTGGATCTATTTCTAGTGATGAGACATTGACCACAGCAATGGGCACATAAGGTACTCTTTCTCTTCATGCTAATGAAACTTCTGAATCACATGCAAGTACAATTTCTTCAAATGATCCTCTTGTTAATGAATGAAAGAGAATTGAGTTATTCCACATTAGAGTCATAATGAAATATGTTAAAGTGGAAAGCTTGTTTCATCTGGGCTCACAGGAAAATTTGATTTAAGAAGCTAGGATTAGAGACCAAGCCTCATCTGAAACCCTACCCTCTAGGTTGGTTGTGTGATAAAGCAAAATTACATGTAACCAAGCAATGTAGAGCTATATTTGTGATTGAATCCAAACTAGTATATGAGGTTGGTTTTGATTTTGTACCCTTAGATATCTATGATATTGTATTGGGGAGTCTGTATTTGTAGACATTAGTTTTCTTTCAGCATGAAAACAATTATCATCTCATGAAACATGAGGTGGAATACATTGTTAGAGCTTATTGTGCCAAAATCAGTGTTAGTCTTGTATGTGTAGGTTAGATGAAGAGATTGACTAATTCTAGCACAGGATGCATGTTCATGGTTGTGAGAGAAAAATATGTCGAGACATATGAAGCTTTCCAAGATTGTGATCCCACTCATAAAAATTAATTGTATGAAATTATTTCTAATGATGATGGGCTTTTTCAAGAACCAATTGGGTTTCCTTGAAAGCGTGATATCTAACATGAGGCTCACTTGCAGCAGGATGTTCTTATACCCAACATTGGTATGTACAGGTTGTCATCCATCAAGATGGAGGAGATAAATAAGTAGGTGTAGTAATTGTTTCACCAAGGGGTCATAAGGCCAAGTTCTTCTCCATGTGATTCACCTATCATGTTGATGTCGAAAAAGGATGGCACATGGAGGATGTGCATACAATACAGAGAAATAAACGGAATAATGGTGAATATTTGGTACCTTCTCCCTCGCATTGATGATTTATTAGATCAATTGAAAAATGTTGTCTATTTCACAAATCTGGACTTTCACATTGGCTATCATCAGGCGAGTATTGTAGTATAGAACGTATGGAATACTACATTCATGATGAAATATGGTTTTTTTTAATGGTTGGTGATGTCGTTCAGACTATGCAATGACCCAACCACATTCATGAGGGTGATGAATCATATTTTCAAGCCTTTTCTTGATGATTTTTTACTTATGTATCTAGATGACATTCTTATTTATAGTAGAACATGGGATGATCATGTGAGTCATGTTAAAAAAAATTCTTAATGTTGTTCAAAAACACAATTGTATGTCAAAATGTCGAAGCATGAATTTGGTAATACCTCCTTGGTTTACTTGAGTCACATTGTCGGTGGTGGAAAATTGAAAATAGATCCATCTAAAATTGATGTGACTGTAAAGTGGCCTAAACCCACCAATGTAATAAAGGTTCGTAGCTTTTTGGGTTTATTACAATACAGGAGAAGGTTCATTCCCAACTTCTCAATCATTGCATCCCCCTTACATGCATTGACGAGTGTGAAGCAAACCTTTCAGTGGGGAGGAAAGTGTTAATTTTTTAAACTAGGCTAAAATTCCACATTGAATAGCTCAGATGGCTGAGATGATGGTTACATTAAATTCTTCCTTTCGAGAGAACCAAAATCGACCTAAATATCACCCAATTTGGTTAACCGAAAGTTAAGTTTTGAATTTTTTATACATACATTCATTATGGAATGGGTCAGCCCTAACCACATGGGTAACTACTTAGGTTACCTTAACCGCAAGTAAACCCTCATGAAAGCCTATAAATATAAGAAACCTCAAGTTCATTTCATCACATTTTATGGAGTCATTTTCTATTCTTCTCTTTTTTCTTATCTCACATAGCTTCAACAGAAGGAGTTCACACAAGGGTCCCAAATCATAGGTGTAAGGTTCACTCTTAGTTAGGGTTTTCTAGGTTCTGAATGCTAGCACAAAACATGGAAATATGGTCTCTCGATGTTGGCACAAACTTGACAAGAGAGCATCCATAGAGCTCTAGACAATGGTAGATAGCCTTATGAGAGCATCCATGGGTTCAGAGTTAGATCAGGTTACATTTTTCCCTGGACGCTCACTCAAAGTGGCCTTGAGAGGATCTATACCATCTTGGATGCCTACACAGTAATTGTAAGGGAGCTTCTGAGGGTATCAGGTGTGTTTTACCCTTGATGCATTCACAAACTGTTATTGAGAGTGGTTGAGTAGTCACGGTCTCCCTCACACAATGTTCGAGAGAGTGTCAGGGTGTTTCACACACATGCAAATAGCTTTCCTGGTTCATATATAGGGCTTGACATCTTGGCTTCATTTGGCTTCAGTGAACTAGTGGATCTGGGTTTCTCTTTGAGGTTATACACATCTATAGATCTGATTTGTTAGTATCCACTGCAAACAAATGTATTGGGCTCATTGTACTCTCTGCTGAAATATTTTTATGACAATCTATTAAACAAGAATATTTGAAAGGCTTTCCTCATTGTGGGGTTTTTCCCTAGTCTTAGACCAATTTTTTGTCTCTTATGGTTGTGCTATTGTCTTCTTTGTCACTTCATACATTGTTCTTTCTTCAATTACATTCATGATTGGTTATAGTGCTAACAATTAGATGCATTGTTAATAAAGAAGGAATTTGGGCTAAAGTAATTGATACAACATAGATCAAAAAATTTAACATGGTATTGGTGTTGAGGTGAAGGACAAGATGAAAAGAAGAGAAGGATTGAAGCCCTCATTTTCAAAAATTAGATTGCCTAGTTAAGGACAAGATGTGGTCCTCTACCTTCACAGAGAATGAAAAGTTGGGTGATGAATCAAACTTTGTTTCATGGAAAGTCAGATTAGAGATCATAGCTGACAACAATGAAATGCTATAATACATTCAAGGAAGGATATGTGACCCTCCATAAAATTATTTTTCTTCCCTCAAGAACAGCTAAAGAAAGGTAAGTCTGAAGAAAATAAAATTATAGTTGATGGTTTACAAGATCATTTACTTTAATATGTTAGGAATTTAAGAAATTCTAAAGATACGTATGATGAGATAGCCAGCATGTACAAAATCAACCACTTGAATGAAATCATCACCTTGAAAGGTAAACTTAAGGAAACTAAGATGAACAAAAGAAAAGTTGTCCAATATTACTTTATGAGTATCTATTGCAGAAAGTTGGAGAAAATGTGTCTAATAGGGAACTAGTAGTTGTAACTCTTAGAGGTCTCCCTCCTATTTAGGATACCTTCATTACTACAATTAGCAACAGCAATTTCCTTCCATCATTTGATGAATTTTTTGGGAAACTCACTCAGGAAGAATCAAGGATGATAGCAAGAGGAAGGATTCAAAAACATGAAGAGGGAGAGTCTGCTACATATATCACTCATGGAAAAAGGAAGAAGGTAAAAGGAGGTCAAGGAAGCCTCCTTCTCAAAATACAAAAGGAATTAATGACATATCATTATCTCGTGTTGATTGCTTCAATGGCCACAAAAAGGTTCATTATGCACGAGACTACCCTAAGAAAGGAAAGAAGCCATCCCACAACACTAGAGGCAACTACAATAACAATAGAATAAAATACAATCAAAGAAATAACCGTGACAGAAGATACAAAATAAGAAGAAGAGACTCCTCAAGCGATCATGAAGAATATCATCCTACTCAAAAGAAGTCAAGGGATCCCAGGTATGAAAGTGATGATGTAAATAAATATGAATACATTCTTATTTCTACTCTTGCTAGTTCTTCTCCACTAGATTCGTGGGATAGTTGGTTGGTTGATAGTGGAGTCACTCATCATTTATCTGGTTATAAGGAAGTCCTCTATAATCTTGTAGAGAGGGAGACTAAATTATATATCATTCTTGGAGACAACTCCACTCATCCCGTGAAAGGATTTTGGTCCGTCAAATTTCAGTTTAATTCTATGGAATTAGTTCTGTTTCATGATGTTATGTATGTACCAGGATTTATGAAGAATTTCGTATCTATATTTTCATTGGAAGATAAAGTGATGAGGGTTGTATTCATCAAAGGGAAAGATTTGAATTTCCTTGTTGATTCACCTATGAGAGTTGTATTCATATTAGGATAAATATTTGAAGGACTCTATAGAGTCACTGGAAGGCCTCTTTTAGCATTGGTTCATAATACCAATCATCTGAGAGGGTTATGGAACCGCAGGCTGGCTCATCTCCACTATAATGCACTTACGAAGTTAAATAAATTGGTCTTAGGTATTCCCAATGTTTAATCTCATCATGATGGAGTTTTTCCAAGTTGTGCAAGTGGAAATAAAACAAGGGGACCGTTTCCCTATAGTAAGAATAAGACAAATGACATCCTCCATCTCATTCATTCTGATATATGTGGTCTGATGCTTGTACATTCTGTTGGTGGTCATCTCTACTACATCACCTTTATTGATGACTTCTCAAGAAAGACATGGATACACTATCCGAAGAACAAGGATGAAGCATTTTAAACATTCAAGGAATTCAAAGCCTTGATCGAAAATCAATTAGGAAAGAGAATCAAATTCTTCAAGTCCAATAATTGAAGGGAATAGATGTCAAAAGAATTCATACCATTTTGCAAGAAAGACAGAATTAAGAACGAAATTATTGTGCCATATACTCCTAAACAAAATTGTCTAGTTGAAAGGAATAAAATGTCAATATTAGAAGTTGCCCATGCCATGCTTCATGATCAAAATGTGCCAAAATTCCTTTGGGCCAAAGCTACATCTAGTACTGTACATGTTCAAAATAGGGTGCCTCATCAAGCATTAGAAAATAAGACTCCTGAAGAAATATTCATAGGTATGAAGCCTGATATCATCCATCTTCGTGCATTTTTATGCCCTGTATATTATCATGTGTCAAATGACAAAAGGAACAAATTGGAAGCTATATGAAGAAAATGTACATTTGTGGGTTATTGTGAAAATTATAAAGCATACAGAATTTATATTCTTGGTCATAGTGTTAGGATATTCCGACACATAGGAAATAGTTAAGTTCAACTTGGTCTAGTATAGAGTTAGGCATAGAGTTAGGTAAAGTGTGTTTCTTTACCATTGTACATTT
>APFE031659710.1:0-20332 GCA_000404065.3 Pinus taeda
CCTCAGAGATCATTGTAACTGACATAAAAATAAATCCATATTCTATTATATATTTCAAATCTAGAATGAATAAAGATTCGAATTAAGAATGCAATCACTAGTCTATAATGCTAAGAATTATGGATGATAAAGTAAAAATGAAAACCACAAAAATGCAAGTCTTCAACTTCTAGAAATGAGATCATATCAAACTACATGTGCTTAGATATTAATACATCAAGAATTATCATTTAATGCAATACTAAAGAACTAATCAACCAATGATACTCAACCTATAACTTTCTACCAAAATAAAAAAGAAACAGATGACTATAATTGTTTCCAAATATTGAATAATGTTTAGACTATCTATTTATGAATCAAATCAATAAATAAATAATGAAATATAAACATACATTAGAAACAACTATAGTATGTTAATTAAATGCATCTAAATGTAACATCCTTTGCAATAGAAATCCCTGGAACCAAATAAAAACATCACCCTTAAGGTATAAATCACTAAATAGCTGAAATTAAACTAACAAGATGAAAAAGATACAAATCAAATCACAGAACTACAATTTACTATCTTCCAAATATTCAGATATCAAATCACAAAACTCTAATAATATCAATAAATAATAGTGAACATGAAAAAGAAGACCAATATAAATGCAAATCACTTGATTCAAACCAAACAGTTTTCAAAATCCACAATCACAATCTTAAACAACATTTCATTTCTAGCTTTCCTCCTCAATAACGCTACAGACTCCGAGGTATGGGAATTATCTATCTATAGATCTAGACCCCTCTATACTACGGATATCCCCTCTTTACAAAAAATGCATTGTCCTTTATACACGGAGGCTTGGGTCATTTAATTACAAATTAATATTCCTCAAGATTACGGAGATAAAAAATCCGATTGGTTTCCCAGAAATTAATAGAGGGTCAATGCATTGTTTTGAAAATAACCGGTGGTCGAAATTGCTTGCCAATCCGAGGTTGAAGGATCCAATTGAGAAACTAAGAACCACCCTTTGTCTTCCATGCTATGTGTTGAAAATCTCTATCATGATCGAATTTGTCAACAAAACAACAAAATTACTATTAAAAACCAAGAAATTAACGATGAAATCAATTGAATCGAATGGCAGGGCAGGTATAAAGTCAAATCGAAGCATTGATCATCTCTTTCTGGTGTTGCAGGTTCAACGACAGTGTTTGTGAACTTCATTGGTTGACTGGGAAGAAGATGCAATCATGGAACTCCTGGCACAATTAGATCCAAACATCAATCCAATAGCCCTGCAAATCCGGTCAATTAAACCAATTGAGATTAATACGGGACAAGAAGGAAGGATGGAATCATGAAAATCCCACAAGCATGGTGTGTTTTTAGCGTTGTTATTTATCCTTGAGGATTATCCTCTTGAGCGCCATATCCGACCTGAGATCAAATCAAATCTACTACAATCATGCTTGAATTCAAACGCATTTATGTCAAAGCTACTACAATCATGATTGAATTCAAATGCATTTATGTTAATTATCTTTGGGGTGAACATGTACATTTTTTGTATTGATTTTGTATAGCAAGTCCCAGTGGATTTGGCATATGCAAAATGGCAAAGGTAAACTCTGTTTGATTAGAAGAGAAATTAAATTGACTTTCCTTAGTGTTTACAATTAATTTTTGCCAAAGGTAATTTGCACAACGCATCGTGAGATCATATCCCAATTCTGATAGCATCTCTGAAGTCAGGCGAAGCCCATTAATTGCATGATCTGTAAACCCTAGTCAAAAAGCACTTTGTAAGAAGTTATTTCAAGCTTTGCAGATATAACATTCTCTTATACCAACGTAGCACATCGCTTTTGTCTTCAAAATGAACACCCAATGGAACTCGGAGTTAACAAAGGAAAAAGCTAACAACATTTGAGCTCATTTCATAGTTAAAATTTGCATCATAACCTTACAAATTTGAGACCTCATCACCATTAGATGAGGAAACTGATCCAGACATCAACTCCCAATTATTCATAATTTTTGGTGTAAAATCAGCAACTTTGATAGGAAACTAGTGTAGTGCAGTTGATAATGTTCAATATATCCAATGTTTCCTCTGAGAACATCACCTCTACTACCGGTTCAACAATGAAATACAGGAAGAAACATTTTGAATTGCACTGACACTAGCGGCAGACTAATTTGGGATTTTGTATTGCCCCTTCAACAGTACAGGGTTTACATTTCCTGGTGGCCAAAATTCTAATCTCTATTATAACTTCTTGTATACATCATCGATTTTATTGACAATTGCAACAGACCATTCTTGTTGCTCTCAAAAAACATAGATTTTATAACCAGCCGCTGCCAAAAATGCTTGCTTTTCTAGCTTTTCAGGGTGACATTTTCCTGGCACGCCTGATGTTTGTGTGATATAACTCTCTGACCTATGATTTGCTTATTTCTGAAAAATGATTTGATGAATTACATGCACAAGAGACTCCATGGGTAATATACAGCCTGTACCTCAAAACATCACACATTTTGGGACGATGTCCAGGCTGAAATTGCGTGCATAACATAGAAACCTGAACCATCTCTTCTATCTAAAATCTATCAAAATTTCCCTGAATATCTTTATCAGCAATAAGGTGCAACTTCTCTTGATGAAGCTTGTTTACCTGCCAGACAAGGACAAAAGAAAACAAGTTAAGGAGTGAGCTTTCCCACTTACAAAAAGAGCTATCTCATTGAACATAAGGGTTGCTACTGAATGTAACCATACCACAATGGTGGTTTCTTATCCTACTGGAAGGAAGCATGGCTCTGTCAGTTATTCTTTCAATTATATGGAAGGATGATATTCAACTTCCATAGTAGGGAATGCTACGGCATGTGAGCTTGCATGCATATTAAGTCTTCCCATTGGAGTGATTCAGGCAACTACTAATCAGGTCCAAAACTTTTCCATTTAACTACTTCCTCCCAATTGAACTGTCCATTTCCCCAGAAAATCCCTATGAATAGGGGCAACAAAACGAATTTTGTACTCACCAAAAAACCATGCTCCTTCCAGAGATCAATAAATTTTTCTAAAACTGAAAGAAAATGAGCTTATGTTGTTTCCTTTTTCGTTTCTGAACAAAACTGATACTGGAAAAGATGCAGTTATCTTTCCTTCCAAGAGTACATAAAAAGAAATTAGTACATCAAAACCTCTCCCATGCCTACCCATGCCAGTAAAGCAAGTGTGAGCTTATGCTTTTTTTAATGCCCCATTGGGTTGTAATAGAGCTGGTTATTTGAAGTGAACTAGACTCGTGCTAAAATTTATTTGCTATTGTTGTGAAAACAGCAACCAGGTTACAATGTTGTTGTGGAATTTATTATTGGGTACTTATTGCCTGGAAAACCAATTGCCAATATCCTTTTCAAGACTTATGGAAGGATTAGTATGGTACATGCTCTTTCTTTTCTTGCAGACTTGAAGCTTGGGCACTACATGAAGATTCCTCCACATTGCATGTATGTTGCTCAGATGTGGCTCTTATAGTTTTCAGTTTTAACTTCTTCTATAGTGTTCAATCTTATAAAATAAGTTATAAACCATAAGTATCATTTTTTCATGGGGTTCAGTTTTTTATTAACTATATTTGAGTCCAGGGGCTAACTTGTGGATGTACACAACTTGTGGGCACAATAGTTGCAGGTACAATCAATCTCTGTGTTACATGGTGGATGCTGACAGGTATAGAGAATATTTGTGATGTGGACTCTCTGCCTCCTGACAACCCTTGGACGTGTCCAAAGGACAGAGTATCCTTTGATGCATCAGTCACATGGGGCCTGGTTGGTCTGAAACGCCTGTTCAGCCCACTTGGGTCATACAAAAACTTGGTATGGTTATTCCTAGTGGGTGCAATTCTTAGCACAATTTTTGCTTTCTCCACTAGATTTGGTTTTGCAAGGATTGTTGCAACACTTGCCCATGCTATACTCTTCAATGGAAGGTGAGCTTTCTCGTAACTTTTTATTTGTTTTTCTAATACCATGTCATATTTGATGAACATTATTAGCAGAAATTGCATCACTTTGATATTGGCATAATAAATTTTGCTTTGCTGGGTTTTTGAATTTGGCAAAATTATATAGGCTGTATATTTGAGATGCAGGTTCCCGGATGGTTTTCTACGGTCAACAAGCCCAGTAATACCTCAGCTCTGAGACTTAGCTTCTTTCCTTTCCTCCATCTTTCAAGCAGTAACCCTGTCATGATTTTTCTGTTGCAGCAGCGGGGAGGTTTGCTTATTATTTTTGTCTTGACCATCAGAAATGTGGTTCTATTGCAATATGGAGGTGACCAATTCCATGGTAGGAAGTGACTTTGTCAAGTATCTACAGACTTTCTAGATATAAACTTGATTTGCATATCAAATTTGTCAGGCAGATGCACCCTTTTGGAATGAAATACAGAACTTGTCATCATGGAAGGAATAAGATTAGCTGGACTTCATGGAGAGAGAGGTGTGTCCAAGACTATAACTGTATTGTGTTTGCTAATGAAAATGGAATGAGAATATAGTATATTGGAGTAAGAGCATGACAGAAGGAACAGATATGGTAGTAGAAGTGCTAGAAGGAAAAGATATAGCAGTCAAAGTGTGCTCAATGTTCTCCAAACAATGAACTTACACTGTTATACCTTCTCCTCCTTGCAATTTTACCAACGATCGCCAATTCATAGAGCATTTGCCTGGTCTTCTGGCTAAACATGTATTGGTCACTTGGTTTTTGATATCCTCCAACCACTTGTTTTATTGTGATCAAGAATGAAATTCTTACATTTCTTTCTCTGGCTCCAATTGAAATCAAAATCTACACAATTGAGCATGACAGATATTCAAGGGAAACTGCTTTGCTAGGGTCTAGTGCTTATGGAGATGGATCTAGATTATAGAAAAAATATTTATTTCTTCTTTGGAATGTTTTTTTTATCTAAATTCGTGGGGAGTGAGTGAAAGCAGATTTGGCAATGTTATTAGGAAGTCCACTAATTTTGAATGAGACATCATTCTTTAGCTTTTATTCTTGTATGTTTCTTTCCAGATGAACACAGGTGAAAACCAATACAATCTCTTTTGAATTAAGATAATTTACCAGGTAAAATCAATCAAGCATTTTGAATAATAAATCAGTGGGTTTCTTCTCAGAGAAAAAGTGAAGGATTGACTAGTGGCTCGAACTTTAATGAGAAGGATGGATCATGTAGGGAATAGTGGAAAGTGCAACCTTTGTTAGTTTCCACCTTCTTGGTGTTGCCAAAATACCATAATAAGTGGTTTTGTTGGCACCTGAAGACATGCATGGAGAAGCTTCTTGTTGTGAAGAGTTATATTAAATCTTTGTAATGAATAGACCTGTTTCAAAAAAACAAATATATTAAGTGTCTGCCTTTTGACTTAAGTTATTTTTAGACATATGGTTGTCTTGTTCTTCAACTTCATAGTTGTAATCATAAGTGATAGGGCTGAAGCATCCTCTTTGGCCATTTAAAATTGTAGCACTTATCAGGGTGGGTGTCGTTACATGGTTTGATAGTTGTAATCATAAGTGATAGGGCTAAAGCATCTTCTTTGGCCATCTAAAATTGCAGAACCTATCAGGGTGAACTGACCTACGAAAGGAAAATCAATCCAAGTGTTCATTTTAATGACTTAGCTACCTATGAGCCCTGTCTTTTGTGGAGACTGCTAGTCATATATGTAGATAGATCGATAGATGTTAGTGTGAGAAACTAAACTGCATTTTATTGAGTGAAGGAACGAATGCAAAGGATGTGATTACATGGTAGGCAGTGACTGTGCCTAGTATCTACAAACTTTCTAGATATAAACTTGATTTTCATATCAAACTTGTCAGACATATGCACCTTTTTGGAATGAAATCTAGAACTTGTAATCATGGAAGGAATAACATTAGCTGGACTTCATGGAGAGAGAGGTGTGCTCAAGACTATAGTTGTACTATGTTTGCTAATGAAAATGGAATGAGAATATAGTATATCTGAGTAGGAGCATGATAGAAAGAAAAGCTATAGCGGTAGAAGTTCCAGAAGGAAAAGATATAGCAATCAAAGTGTGCTCAATGTTCTCCAAACAGTGAACTTACACTGCTATATCTTCTCCTCCTTGCAATTTTACCAATGATCACCAATTCATAGAGAACTTGCCTGGTCTTCTAACTAAACATGTATTGGTCACTTCGTTTTTTATATCATCCAACGACTTGTTTTATTGTGATCAAGAATGACATTCTTACATTGCTTTCTCTAGCTCCAATTGAAATCAAAATATACACAATTGAGCATGACAGATAGTCAAGGGAAACTGCTCTTTGGGACTTTCTAGAGAGCAGGAGCATGGCAGAAGGAAAAGATATAGCAATAAAAGTGCCAGAAGGAAAAGATATTGCAGTCAAACTGCACTCATTGTTCTCCCGACAATGAGCTTTTACTGATATATATATTCCTCTTTGCAATTTTACTAATGATCACCAATCCAAAGAACTCTTGCCCAATCTTCTGATTAAACATGCACTGGTCACTTCGTTTCTAATCATCCACCCTTGCTTTCAATAATTTCCATTTACATGTCGCTATTCTTCACCATTCTATGTCTTACGGCATTTCCTTTGCAACATTAGGTGCAAATGCTAGTAATTATCTTTGGGGTGAACATGTACAGTTTTTGTATTGATTTTGTATAGCAAGTCCCAGTGGATTTGGCATATGCAAAATGGGAGAGGCCAACTGATTTAAAATCTATTATGTGGTGCCCATGATCTTCCTTTGAATGCTTGATTAACATTTAATATATGTATATAACATGACATGATATGTATATAACATTATTTTGGGTTTAATGAAATAGTTATATAATATTATACATATATGCCATGCTTTTACGTGGTTTGTTTTGTTATTTTTTTTTAATATATTAAAAAAATTATAATATATATTAAATAATTTATTAATATAATTTATAATTTTCATCTTAATTTATAATTTTCATCGTGATAATATTACAAATATATGGTAAAGTATTTAATTTATATGATAATGTTACAACACATGATACAAAATCACAAATTTTATTATTTATTTACATTTATTAATGTTAGGTTTATATATACCAACATTGTTATGATATAGAAATAGGTGACTTATTTTCAAGTTATGTTACATGTTTTTAGTGATGAAAATATGATGTGGAGTCAAAACTAACCAAAGGTAAGGAAACTCTAAAAAGGAACACATCGAAGTGAGAAACTATGATGATAATAATTCATGTTAAGAGCGACACACGTCAAAATTGCATCCATTAGAAATTTGACAAAAGAAACACATTGAAAAAAAGATCATTGAAAGCCAGACCAGCTAAATGCAATTAATATCGTCATGCGAAGATCAAGCAAGATCAAAAATGAAAGCGACAATCGCAAAGACCATAACAAAAGATGTGTCAAAACTTGATCAAATCGTAAATAACCAACACAACAAAAAATTGAAAGCCAATTAATAAGGATATGAGGAACCATCAACCAGCCAAGTGTCAATAAAGAGGGGAGTTTCTCAAAATTTATAATGGTGGCCCCATCATTTTGACCAAAATGTAGGGGCATTGTTGGCGGGCCAATAAATAAATACGCCTACCTAAGGGGAATGATTGTATAAATGTAAGGGCCTCAACTTAATTGGGGTTGGTCAATAACACATCAATAATTGGTTGTTGAGAGACAGGGTTGAGGTAGAGATTGTTGAGTATCATCTCATATTTTGGATGCCCCTTTCTTTTCCAACCTGGCGAAGTAAAGACTTGTACTGTGAAAAATTACTGGATTGTGTTGTAAATGACTCGAATGAGGCCTCAATTTCATTTGTTTATTAATGTTATCTTATATGGAAATAATATATTTTACTTTTGTTATTTGTTTAATTTGTATAATGGTGGTTCTATGGTTGCATGAGCTAATGTGTGTTCAAGCTTAGATGGGATACAATCTAAATGGTAAGGGTTCATAGTTAGTACTTAAATTGAAGATGGTGGTGTGATGTTAAGATGCATGTCGTAATGTTCTATATGTGATATCAATGTTTAGAACGGGGAAACAGTTGCAGTAGTAATTCTAATTAAATCCATACACAACCTTTTATATCTCAGCATAATGCTTCAAGTGAGACCTTCCCCATTAAGTGTATAGAAAATTATAACACCTAAACTACAATAGATCCCTTGTCGGACATTGATGTAGACCTATGTCTCAAATTGAGCCAACAACTCTTACCATGATGAGGTTAATGTGCCAAGATTTAACATTACAAGGAGAACCTAAACTAGAAGTATCATTCAACTCAATTTTCTTTCGCTAAATAGTTGTTGTTGGAGGGGTATTTATTCCACCAAAATTTCCGAAGGCTTGAACTTGGCCCTAGTCATTGTTGTGTACATAAAAAGACATCCATATATGTGAGCACAAGTGCTTACATCTCACTTGGTAGAACTTGAACTCTAATTGGTGTTATATTACCTATCCACTTTCATTGACCCAACACACCATTATTGACAATCAACAGATAATTTTTTACATGATGGGGACTTCCACTTCTAACATTGGCATAATGGGAACCATTGCTGCCCCAAGAGAGTATTGATTTGTGCATCGTCACAATTTTGGTATGTGCCAAGCCCTTTTCAACTCTTTACACATCATAGCAACAATACAAAAACCAAGTTTTAACACATGTCAGCGTTCAATTGTCACACACAGCCAACACTTACTCCTTTTACACGAAATTCTTTGCATACAACCTATACCTCGTCTCCAATGTCAATATTCCAACACTAGCACTAGTGTTGCTTGATATTAACTTAATAAACAAATCAAGAGATCATGATTACACATGTCACCTGAGCAATAACTATTTAGGAGACAATAATGAATCATCACAACTCAAAGATTCAAAGTTGAATATGTCATTCTAGTATATGCACCTATAATCAAATTAGACTAAGTCATTGCATTTAATATAAATATAGGGATCAATAGAGCAAGTATGCTTATTTACTATGCACAAGACCAAACATTAGGCATGATTCGTAAAATGTAGTAGATATTCCACTCAATTATTTGTCACGATAGATTTGATAAATTTATATTGAAAATCTAAAAGCTATGTTATGAGAGTTATTTTCCTTAGACTTTTGAATTTATTAAGTTATTTTTTTATGCATGTAATATAGAAAATAAAGAAAATAAAAAACATACAAAAATACAATCACTCACAACCATAATAACACAAGATAGGACCTAAGAAACCATCTCAAGAGAAAACCCAACTGGAAAGTGAGGTTGATCTACTCTTTCTTTCTTTAAATAGAAAGGGATGCAAGTATAAAAAAGTGCAACATGTGGCTCGTGGGTTGCTACAGTGCAAGTACCCTCTATGTTTTCTCTCTCCTTATCCACTTTTAGCTACTCTGATCATCTATGCAACAAAATGCACTCGAATAGAATGAAACCCCTTTTCCTCTTAGCAGCCTAGTTATAACACCACCTGATAGCCTACTAGTGGTTAAGTTTGATTTATTCAACTCTTAACTTAAGTTACAATATTTACTTTTCTATAGTCTTCTTCACCATGATCACGTGGCTAGCCCTTTTCTATAAACAATGGGGTTGGATGTGGCTTCCTCTCAAATCATGGTGTTGAAAACAGGATGGTCAACTTCTAGGTGGCATAACTTCTGCATATGGACTTTGATTGAGGTGATTCTTGCATCATTGGAAAGGTATATGTGTGTATAATAGTGCTAATGGGTGTCATGTGAAAGCGACAAGGTTTGACCCCCAAAAAATGTCATTTGATGCCTCAAATGACTTCCAAAGGTTTTAGACCCCAATTCGCCAAACTAGGACCCCTCAGTAAAAATGGTCCTATGAGTTGATTCCTCCTTTTTTTCCACTATGAAAACATCAATATAGAAGACAAACAATATAATAATCCAATCTGATTCAAGGAACCACCTCTAATATTTCATTTTATTATTCAATATGTATAAACATATATCATTTGTATTTGTAAAGGCTTTCATATTAGTTCAAAATAATTTTTACGTTTTTTAGTGAAACTAGACTTCACAATCATTTCTTTATATAGTGTAAGTACAACATTCCTTTACAAATCTTTAATATTGATCAATTTTGGATCTTTATGTAAGTACCACAGGATTGTCTCCTCAGTGGAGGCCAATTGGTTATGACTTGAGTGGAAGTGAAAAAACCCAAGTACATGGCTCAAAGTCTATAGAGATCAATGATAAGCATATCACTCTATTATTCCCAAATATACTAATAAATTAGTTTAAAGCCTACTAACCAAAGAGAACTCTTTATTAATAAAAAAATTACAATAAAATTGTACTTTGCATAAGCCCACTTCCATTGTATGGATTTAATATGAAAGCATTTGAATCGATTTAAGTTATTATCAATAATTCAAACACTTTATTAGTTGAAATCTTTTCTCTCATATTATTGATTTTGTAACTCAACCTAGGTAAGTGTTTTCATAATATGGCTCAAATTTATAACTAACTCAACCAGAAAATGGGAAGAAAAAAAGAAATGAATAGATAATTCAAAACTTCGAAATATTCTGAGCTTAAAGTTACAATAATACTATTGAAAATAGCAGCAAGAAATGTTAAAAATAGCATCAAGAAAAATCCTAATTTAATTTGTCCTTGAATTAAATTGGGAATAAAATGTAACTCCACATCTCATGACAACTTGTAATAGTTAACTAAGTTAGTTTGACTTAGTTAGCTCAGTTAATACGATTCAATGGTCATATGATCCAGATTTTAAACAGGAACGAAATAAATTATAGAGATAACCATAAACACAGATATGCAGCGGTAATTATACTTCATTTCATTAATGGAAAATACTGGAATATGCTTACAACCAGAAATGGAAATAAACCAGCTAGGGCGATGGTAGCTTATCTCTGAGAAGAGATGTGGTGGCTACATGCCTCTGAAATGTGTTACAATGAGGCTCGAAGGCCTATTTATTGTTGAGAAACAATGGAAAACCCTTAATATTCCAAAACCTAACCCTAGAAGATGAAACGCCAAAATGTGGGCCTCGTTTGGGTAAATAGGTACATCAACTTCCTGGGGTCGTAACTTTGGCATACGATCTCCGTTTGACGCGCACAATAGCTCGTTAGAAAGATCTATCCGAGCACTACCACTTTGGTAGGCAACATGGGTCCATCCAGATTTCCCAATAAACGTCATTTAGGGCCTCAAAACAGCTCCGGAAGTTCAGGACCCAAAAAACTGCTAAAAATAGTAAACTGTGCTACAATTTAGGAAACTGAAAAAGCTGAAAGAGACAGTTGTGGGGGTCCAAATGAGATAGGTGGGTGGCCACCAACATCCACCTGGATCATCAGACTAACTAGAGTCATGTAGAGTGTCTTCTACAATTAGGAGCATTAATCGAGTTTATTTTGAGTTTTGATTATTTAATTCAGCCTAACTAAGTTAAATTCAGTTAAGCTAGTTCCAACTGATGGAGGAATTAGTGGGAGATCGAGTAGTGGGTTGTGACCTGCAGTAGTGGGGTGTAACCAACACTGCTCAACGAGTAAACTGAATATTCACTCATAATTATCTCATGCATGTCAGGTTAGAGAAAGACCCAGTTGAGATTGGAGTTCAAGAACAATGTACTATCAGTTGTAAAATCATCTAAATTAAACAGATGGTGCATGTAGTTAGAATAAGGCCTAAAATAAATCATTCCTTAATTAGAAAACTCACTAATTTTAGCAATTCAAATTTCCTTTAAAAGGAGGAATGAAGTCACAATTTTAATCATTGTTTTGGTGAGCATGAGTTGGTGAGACCAAGCAATAGGAAGCACAAGTTTGTGCATGCATCTTGTGAGAGAAAGGTGTGCCAAGAGAAGCTTGAGCACAGGTTGGTAGTGAGAAAGATAGAGATAGTGCAAAGGTTGCTCGAGCTTGAGAAAAACATTGTAATATTCTCATATTTTCTTATTAATTCAATATACAGATAGCAAGGGTTTTTAGTTGTGGCTTTCCCCAGAAAATTATTGTGTTATGTGTGATTGAATTCTTTCTCTTATATGCTTCGTGATTTCATCGATCATTTATTGTTTTCGTTGATGAGTAGAGTAGATTCAAGTCAATTGTTCTAGCATATTACAAAATGCAATTTGAATCTACAAGGATTTTCTACATGGTATCAGAGCTAGATTTGTAGAAATTTCTACATGGTATCGGAGCTAAAATCACTATAAAAGAGGATGTTGGGAAAAATACTGAGAGAGGGGGAGGGGTGGAGGGGGGTTGGGGGTGGTGGGCGGGGGCGGTTGAATCAGGATTTTAAAAACTCACAATAATAATTTTCTTTTCTCAAATATATACGCGACTTCACTGAACCCAACTCGTGTATGTATGCGACTGTTGTAAAAGAAACTAGCGTATACTTAGTAAACTTGTAAAACAACTAATTATTTATCTGTTGAACTTAAACCAAAATGTAAGAGATTTATCAGGCATTTGATAAGCAGTAAGTAGGTGTAGTAAGAACAAAATAAAGTATCACATATCAACACCAAGATTTAAGGTGGAAACTGGATGCGGGAAAAAAACCACATGATAATGTTGTCTCTGACTTCTTTTTAATATAAAGAAAAATCTTTTTACAGTCTTGTATTGGTGCAGACTCATACCACTACGCAGGCACCCACCTACAGAAGGCTACAACCTTCGCTCGTTCTCCAGCGCCTACTTGAAGGTAGCTCCAACCCCTTATCTCTTGTATTGGTGTAGATTTGTACCAGTACGCAGACACCAACCTGCAGAAGGCTACGACCTTCACTCATTCTCCAGCTGCTACTGGAAGGGAGCTCCAAACCCCTGATCTAATTTACCAACTACCACTAGAAGGAAGCTCCAACTCCCTCAACATTGGGGACCACGTTTCATAAATTTTCATACTGGATCCACCTACTACAACATGTCATAACTTGTAGGCCACTTTTCATCAAATTTTCACACTACCCACTACCAACACTTAAGCTCAAATATCAATAATCATATTGTAAAGCCATTAACATGCATATTTTCTTTAGATATAACTATTCATTAGATTTTCATCACATACACTCTCAACACACATTGATCTTCACCACCTTATATAGTTTAGTCATTTTCAATACCACAAGTCAAAACCATACTCCAGCCAATGGTTTTCTTAGACTGGATCAAAACAATCGTTGTTGGGCTCAATACTATGGGTCAATACCATGATAAAGACCCCTGGTATTTAGAATACCATAGTGCAGAAATTATATGCGCATTTGCTTCTTTAAACTTGTGTTTATAAGCGAATTTTCCTTGACGAACCCGCGTATATATCTACAAATATTCACCTACATAGAACTTCTAATTCTGATATGTAAACATTTGTCCCATTATTATGTTATTCACTTCCATCACTCTGTCACCTCTGAACTGACCTGTGGAGTCATCTAGTTACCATATACTTGTTTTGTTATAAACGAGTTGTCATCAAGGACAACACATGCATCATAATGCAAATAGAGGAGAATACGAGTTTATCTTTTGTAGGAGAAATCAAATTTGCAGTATCATGCTTCAGAGCTAGCAGGATGTCGTTCTATGGATTGAGACTCGAATATGCCCTTGAGGGTAGTTCAAACTATATTTCTTGGAAGGACAGGATGGATGCAGTCTTGGAAGACAACGGCCTTAAAGAATTTATAGACAGCGATATTCCTAAGCCAATTGATGCTTAGGATCTAGAAAAGTGGAGAAAGTGTGTGGCAAAGGTGAGAAGGATTATCCTAAAAGGAGTTCAAGATCATATTGTCTCGAACCTCCACGATAAAGAAACTCCATATGAAATGTGGAAAGCCTTGAAAGACATGTTTCAAAATAGCAGTGACAACAAGAAGTTGGCACTGAAGGACAAACTCAGAAAGATCAATATGAAGAAGGGTGACACAATCTGAAGTACTTGACCAAGTTCACCCAATGTTGGGATGAGCTTGGAAGTGTCAGTATTATAGTTGTTGAAGTTGATATAATAAGCTTAGCACTCTTAGGCCTTCCCAAGAGCTAGGACAACTACCAAGACTCATTTAATTGGAGGTAGAAGCTACTAGAGTGGGAGCATTTGTAGTCTGACTTGGTGCAAGAAGAGATTCAACGGAACACTAGATATGGGACCTCATCCACAGAAGTGGAAGAGGACTTTTCATTAGTCAGCTAAGAATAGAAATCCAAGGGAAAGAAGTCCCAAGGCAAGGAGGATGGCAAGAAGAAGGACTTGTCGAACATCAAGTGTTTTCATTGTCACGAGTTTGAGCAATGATCAAGTGACCAAATTTTAGCTCAAAAGTGAAAGTGCCCAGAAAGTCTTGAAACTAGTGTTAATTTGAAGTTCTCGTCATTTTGAATCCAAGGGCATTCGTTTCACCACAATCTGACATCGTATGCTCAAGTTATTGCATTCTAATCGTTTGGCCCAACAGCTAAAAAATGAGTAGGTCCATTGACTAGGCTTTCGTGCAGCTGACATCACCTAGGGTGACTATGTAGGTACAGACCAATTGGGTGCTTCCAAGTGTCAAACTCTAGCTCATTTAGGTGGTCGAATTTGATTGGTTTTGTGTGGACCAATGGAATGGTGCCACGTGGCCCAATCATGGGATGCCACATGGCACATCTAGATCGCACTAAAATTTTATGGTTTAGGTCGAAGGCACAGATGGAATTGAACCCCCAACTTCAAGCCTACCAACAACAAGCTCTACCGACTACTCTACAACTGGCTCTTATTAACCATAGTATTAAACTTATATTTAAGTTTTACTGAATCAGCATATGGGGGAAGGGGTCAGGGCTAAGACACTGGTCCATGGTCGCAACCTCAGCATATGACCACAGCGTAGAAGTGCTGGAGCCCGGAGACCAGCCCCGGCCCCTAGTCACAACCTCCCACGAGACCACAGGTATATCTAGGAAGGCGCTAGTGGAGAGGGGGCTCGGCATAAGCTCAAGGTCCAGGTCACCTGGGTGCCACAGGATAGTGACAAAGGCTCGACAAATGGGCGATAGTGAAGAGGACCATCCTCAAGCCATATGGCCTTTCACGAGACCCTGACGCGTGGATTAAATAAGCTTGACGGTTAGGGCAGGTTGTTGACCCAGCCCTCGACCCCGTGGGATTAATGTGACCAGGCACCCGAATTTTAAGAGGCTAAGTCAGTGGAGGTAGGTCATTGACCTAGGCCCCTGGAAGCATGGCCCATGTGGCCAAAGTTTCCGCCTTTAGGGGTTTTTGGGAAATTTAAGTATCCAACAAATTGCACCTTCGGCAGGTGAATTTGTCACCTCCACAGCTGAAAATAGGGTGGATTTGTAGGATAGTTAGATTGTTGGTATCATTTGTAAGATGGATAACAACAAAACTATGTGGTGAGCTTGTAGAGCCATATCTTTATGAGTTTTTGGTCTTTTGGAGCTCAATAAGAGTCTATCTAGGGATTTTTAGACATTCTGGATCTAATGGTGACCTCTGTTTTCTAATTTGAGCACATCTAAAGGAATTGTTTGCGAGTTCAAGTCCATGGGTGTATGGATCAATTAGTGTTTTGGAGTTGTTATTGAAGGTGTTTGAGCATGGAGAAGGCCTTGTTCAGACCTAACTATTCATAAAAAATTCATCACTTTCATGTATACGCGCTTTTCAGGAAACAAACCTGCGTATAGATCAGAATATATATGCGACTTACTTGTATCAAACATGCGTGTGTATGCGCCCTTCAAGCTATAAAACCCACATACAAATATGCGATTTCCGACTCAAACCTTCACTATGACACAGAACTTCAGCCATACCCAAATCTCAGCATATACAAAAAAATCACATGTTAAGACACTATTAACACTCATCAAATCAACTCATAATCAAGATTGTCATCTCAAATATATTGGATCTGATCCATCATCAAATTCCTGGGTGCATACTTAGTTTTAGATCAAGTAAAACATTAACATCCCATTACATGCATATTTGCTTCAGATCTAACTATTCATAAAAAATTCATCACTTGCACACCTCCACCACTTTGATCTTCATCTCCTTATATGGCTTAGCCCTTATCCAATACCACAAGTCAAAACCATACTCCAGCTAATGGTTTTCTTAGATGAGATCAAAACATTTGTTGTTGGGCTCAATACCACAGGGCAATACCAAGGTAAGGACCCTTGGTATTTAGAATACCATGTTGCAGAAATTGTACGTGCCTTTGCTTCTTCATACCCACATGTGTATGTGACTTTTCTTAACAGAACCTACGTATACTCTACTTTTATTCACCAAACCTGAGTGTGTACTCGAATTTGCTTCATAGAACCTGTGTATACTCGACTTTGCTTCATAAAACCTGTGTGTACTCGACTTTGCTTCACCAAACCTGCATATACTTCTTCAAACTTCATCTTTATCATTTCTCTATCTCTAAACTACTATGTCTATGATAAAACTCTCTATCACGTGTAGACGCATCTTGTTGACATCTTCATCAAGTAGATTGTCATCAAAGGACAACTCATCATGTAGGTTTCCATCAAAGACAACACATTAGTCATAATGCCAACAATTTTATCTTCTAAAAACTCTACCAGATGTTTCCCTCCCTTTTCCAAATCTCTCCCATTCTAATCCAATCAATGAGAGGCCTTCTCTTATGGTATTTTGCAATAATAATCTCCTTTCAAATGCCTTAACCAAAGAGTGCTCGCCAAAAGGACTTCAATAACAGCAACCAACCAAAACCATGGGTGTCAAGAATACCCCAGCCACCAAGATCCCTTGGTCTAGATATATAATCCCATTTGACTAAGTGAAATTTTCGATCCATATCATCCTCGAACCATAAGAAGTAAGATAATATAGAGCGCATCTTAGAAATAATGTGAACAGGGAGAGAAAATAAATGCATCCAATATATATCCAATTGTTTTAGGAAAGACTGAATCAGTGTGAATCTCCCTCCAAGTGAGAGCCAATGGTGTGTCCAACATTTGAGCTTGTTTTAGAATTTTGAGAGTAACCATGTCCAGTCCTCCAATCTGTAGTTTTTCAACTTCAACCTAAAGCCCAAATAGGTAAAGCCTTCTTGTAGGGCTTTAGTACCCACCTCGAATATTACAGCAATATAGTTTATATCTGAGGGATCCCCACTGGAGAATATAAGTATAGAATTATGACCATTTGCAATTAGTCCTGAAGCTTGTCCATAACCATGGAAAATGTAGTGCAATGCCTCCCACTGTACCCTAGAAATCATCCCAAAGAAAATAATGTCATCAATAAAGAATAGATGTGTAATACTAGCCTCTTGAGTCATTTTCAAACCATTAAATGACCCCAAATCTTTTGTCAAGTTAATCTTTTGACTGATGTCATCCATAACAAGAATGAAGATGAGGGGCGATAAGGAGCATCCCTGCCTCAGACCCCTACCTGTTGGGAAAAAAATTGTGGGGTATCCATTAATAAGAACAGTGAGCCATGCGTTTGTCACATGTGCCATAATCCACTCCACATTATGTATCTCTATCCCAATCTCTAGAAGTATTATCCAAAGGAAAGACTAGTCCACACAGTCATATGCCCTCTACAGATCGACCTTCATAACCACTGCTTCCAGAATTTTTTGTCTGTATGGAATGTATGCACTCTTGGGCTATAGCAATGGCATCATGGATAGACCTATTGTGGAGAAAACCGAATTGTTCCCTAGTAATGTGAGCTGAGAGTGTCCCCTTGATCCGCTCTGCAATGACCTTTGAGATGAGCTTGTAGATAATATTGCATAATGAAATCGGTCTGAAGTCCAAGAAGGAGGAAGGAACTGTAACTTTCGGAATTAGAGCAATGAAATTAGACTATATTGAGCCCGAAATTTGCCTCATGCTATGAGACTCTTCTACCATCTCCAACGAATCTTGTTCCATGAGCTCAAAAAAATGCAAAAAAATCTCAATTGTCCATCCATCACGGCATTTGTCCCTGGAAAAAGATTTCATCATTGTGATGATATCCTCTTTGGTGACCAGTTTGTAAAGTGTTGCATTAGATTCATTAACGAACATCCAAGGATATTCCTCCCCACCCCAAAGACGATTTTCAATGTGCATCTCATCCCTGGCTTTGAAAAGGTTATAAAAGTAACAAACTAGTTCTTTTTGGATCTCTTCGTTGGAGTAAACATAATTACCATCCCCCCCCCCCAATGCTCCAGATTGTGTTAATGTTATTTCGATGGCATGTGAAGTGATGGAATAATTTTGTGTTCGATCCCCCTCTCGGATCCATATGGCCCTACTTTTCAATCTCCATGTAGTTTCTTGGATCAAAAGAATGTTTTTTTTTTCCTTTCTTCTAATGCTTTCAACATTTCCCAGATATGCGGTGAGGGTGGAATTTTTTTCATATTCTCTACAATATATCAGATTTCCTCAACCAATGCCTTCAATTCCTTGTATAAACTAGTATTCTTTTAACGCTCCCATAAACGCACCTAACTCTTCAGGTGCTTTAATTTCATAGATATATTTTCTGTGGCTGACGAACTCGAATGTGCATCATATGATTTCTATACCCTCGTAACCAGTTTAATGAAGTCTTCATCCTCAAGCCATATCATGTTAAGCTTGAAGAGTATAACCTTCTAGACTGACTTTGCATGCCATTGTAGAACAATCAGGCAGTGTTCTGAGATGAAAATTTTCTCGACCCCAGTCCTCAATTTCCCGAATACTTCAAACAGATTCTAGTGGACCATAAATATGTCTAACCTCTTCCTAATATACTCACTTCCATATCTATCATTGTGCCATGTAGGCTCAATTGGGATAGGGAATATGTCCACAAGATGGTTTTCATCAAAGAGGGAGGCTAATCGATCTGCCAGTGGGTCACTTCGGCACTTCATTCCTTAGCGCTCCTCCCTGGATAACACTAAATTATAGTCTCCAGCAATGATCAGTGACCTAATCGTTATAAGGTTTGAGGACTCCACCTAGTCTTAGAATGTTTGTCTTCCACCATATGGAGCATATATTTTCCAAATGTGTATCGTCCCAACCACACCTCAGAAGTGCCCTAAAAGTAAAATACCAGCAAAAAATTATGGGATTTCAAGTTCGCCCAATTTAGATCCCATAAAGTCAGAGTGCCACTAGACAAACCATAAGAATCAACAACAATGCACTAATTTGGATAGACCGACTAAAAATATGATATGGATCTCCCAAAATCTACCATTGTCTCCTGAATGAGAATGATGAAAGGGCAGATGAAGAAGAAAAGGTGTCGTAGGGACAACAATTTTGTGGCATACCCCAAGCCACACATATTGAAGGAAAGAATATTCATTTGGGCCTAGTCTCATAGGGCTCATTCGCTCTAAGGGCCCTAGATACAATGGAATCAAGGATGGGGACATCATTTAATCCAGCAGAGTCATGAAAAAGGTGTCTTCCCGTCGATTTTTGCAAAAATATTTGTTGCTCTTACCCACTCAATGACGAGTAGTGATTTTTTTGGCCGATTCGGGGCTGATAACAGGAGAGGAATTTTTTCCTTTGTCCATGTGAATGGTAAGGGAGGTGAGAACCATCACAGGGTTCAACATCAAAAATTCAAGATCACTTTTGATTGAGTTATGTGGTGAGGAGGGCGGAAGAGGGTCTGATGAATGGGGAAGGGAATGTAGAGGTGAGGACAAAGACGGGAGACCAGAGCTAGATGGTTGCAATGGAGGAATCACAAGGACATCCATAGGAGGGGGAGCAGGGGTCCCAGAGGAGACAAGGAGGGAGGAGCCACACAAACAACAAGTAATCAGTTGTTTATATATAGAGGATTTGAGCAAAGAGGGATAGATAATTGGGTCCCCTCCTAGCAAGAATCTGAAAAATGAGTAGGCGAGGAGAGAAAGGATCTTGAGTAGTATGTAATAGAATTTTGTTTAAATAAAAAGGGATCTTCAAAAGATGTAGAAGTACCTTTTTTAGTCTCCGGTTGTGGATGTAAAAGTGTTTGTCCTCCGTCATTCGTTGTACGATGCCCATCGCAGTGAGCACCTCTTCTTCCATTATATCTTTGAGGGCATCCCTCCAAAAGGTGTCTCATATGA
>APFE031659728.1:10857-43792 GCA_000404065.3 Pinus taeda
CTCTGATGTACCCCCACCCCCCTAAATTTCCTTAATATTTGGGGGTGCTCGCACACGTCTCCCCTTGTGTGTCTCCCCGTTCTCACGTCCCCTTGTCTCGGAAACTTAGTGGAATATTGTTAAGTTCTCTTGGTGTAGAGAAATAATGGGCATTATTGCCCTGGATTGTTGATTATGTACTGCTACGATCCCTTGAATGCAAAGAAAACATGTGGGAGAATGTTGTGTATGTGTTATTTTCTTTGCATGACTACCTCTATAGATTGTGCATTGTTTCTGGTGTGGTGCCACCAAAAAAAAATTTGGGTGTTTTTTGTGTTCAATCTTGTGGTTTTCAGCACACGGTTTTCACTTTTCGCAGTTTTGTGGTGCATGGTGGTTTAACCTATGGTTTTGTAGTTGCAGTTAAAGAACTAGAATTATATTCTAATTGAAGGTAAATGGATTGGCAATTTATAGTTGCTGTGGGATATATATATATATATATATTGCATTGTAATATTGTAAAGAAATATATATTGAAAAATCTTTTTGTTCCCTTTTTGGGTTTCTAGTGTAAAATCTTTGTGTTAATGTGTGTGTGCCATTACATCTTTTCTGTATTATTAAGAATATATTTGCAGCAAATAAGTATATAGAGTTAGAACCTACACTCTTTGTATTTGATTGAAAGTTTGAACTAGTTTAGTGATTTGTGACATACATAAATAATCTGTTAGTTTTTGGTAGCATTGGATATGCTCTAGCCATGAAAATTGGTAGAGAGGCTACGTCACACGAGTTCTAAAGAACACAAAAACCATTTGGTGAAATTCCACCTAGATTGTATTTTATTAAAATAATTAATATCTTTAATGAGGCTCCTAAGTCTAAAATTAGGAAAATTAAAGTGTTAGTGGGTATTAATCAAAATATGGGTGTGAATGTTCTCGAAAGCAGATCAAGTCAAGTTTTTAATCTTTTAGCCATTGATTAGAGACTTAATCTTGGCCGTTGAAGTCTCAACGAGAAAAGTATAAGAAGGAGCTTGGGGTTCATTGAGAAACACACCGAGAGAACGACTTGATCTAGAGTTCGAAATTTCTGGGGCCATGAAGCTAAGAAATTTGAACTAAGTGATCATTTTGTAGCAGAGGGGCAGGGATAGTTCGACAATACTAGGTAGAGAGGCGGAGGGCCACTAGTGGAGGCAACGCAACACCTGGAGGGATTGACACTGGACCAGTCTGGGCCCACGCAGGCTTGACGCAGAGCCAGAAGGGCCAGCACAAAAGGGAAGCTGCTTTCATACAGAAATCCGGAACTGCCGGGGAGCTGCTAGAACAGCCGGGAGAGGTTGATGCAGAAGCTCCAAGAGGCAGAAGAGACAGCGCAGGGCTGATGCAGATCCTTTGAGGCTGACGCAGAGCCTACGTAGGGCCAATGCAGAGATAACCGAGGGTTTGCCAGTTCTGCTGCCAGATCAGTGGGAAACTGTCGGGTGAAGTGAGGTAATCTCACTCAGTTTTACGCCATTATATTTTTCTATGTAATTGGATTGTCGGGAGGGAATCCAACATTGTATTCAGAACCACTGCTTAATAATATAAAACCCTTAGAGCTGTTGCACCGGTTTTCCTGCATAGGGTTTTTCCGGGGACTATTTTGTCCAAAAATAACAATGTCCTATGTATCTTGTTCTTTGCTCAGTTTCTTGTTTCATGTAATCAAATTAAATTGTAGGTTGTAGAAGTAATTTACTCAGTATTTTTTAGAAAAGAACTTGATAATGTATATTAAAATCAAGTTGGAGTTGTAAATTCAGTTTTGCTGCAGTAGGGGTTCCTTGAGTATAGGAATTTTCACATGGTATCGGAGCATTGATTTTGAAACAGGAAGAGCCTTAGCGCAGTGCTTGAAGGGCGTAGTTTCTGTTGAGGCAGAAATCCGTTGGAAAAGAGCGAAGATACATAGAAGAGGAATTTTCTCCTCAAAGAACTTTTCTTGCCAAAAGTCCAAATTTTTTCACTTGCCGGGCAATAGACCACTTCTGCATAGTGACTAGAGGAGTCAATTCGACAATTTGGGTGAGATGGCATCACATGGGCTCAAAGATCAGGACAGGTTGGAGGGAGCTTCCAATTATGTCATATGGAAGACCAAAATCTTAGTTGTTCTGGAGGAGTATGATCTCGAAGCTTACGTCAAGAGTGTTGTGGCTGTTCCCGCGGACAATGATCAGAAGAAGAAGCACAAGGATGAGCAAGGAAAGGCGAAGAGGTTCATACTCAATGGAGTTCGAGATCATGTGGTATCACACTTGCAAGGAAAAGATACAGCTCGAGAAATGTGGGAAGCTTTGTCTTCATTGTATGAAGGTTCTTTCGAACAATGAAAGATGTACTTAGAACAAAAGTTGCAGCGGACATTGATGCAGAAGGGAGAAGGGGTTAACTCCTATATTCAACGTCTTTAGGACACCAGAGAGTCAGACTAGCTTGCTGCAGTGGGGTCTACTCCTCAGTCTACTGCGAAGGTAAGGGTGACCCTGAATGGAGTCTCGGATGAATGGCAAGTCTTCATCCAAAGTATATTGGGCAGGAAAAGAGTACCTTCATGGGAGGAGATGTGGGCAACCCTTCAACAGGAAGAATTAAGGGGGGATCTGGTTAAGGTCAACCACAATGGCAACAGTGGGAGTGGCACGAAGACCAAGGAGGAGGAGGAGAACACAACTCTAGCATCAAAGGGATAGAAGAAGCAAAAGCAGAAGAAGGACATTTCGAAGGTGAAATGTTTCAGATGTGGCGAGATGGGCCACTTTGTATCCCAGTGTCGTTTGAAGCAAAAGGATAAGAATGAGAAACATGATCCTAAGGCTACTCCAGCAAAAAATGACAAAGATGTGTTTGCCATATGTGCCCACGCATCTCCAAGAGGGAAATGGGGCAATATTGAGTTGTAGTCGGGAAAACTACATGTGGGAAGGATCCTTGAGGAGTCCACCTCTTCAATCAATTCCTTGCTCCGAGAGCCCAAGATTGAGGAATAGCGAGATGGACTTAGTGTCAGATTATGCAATGGATCATTTGGAGGATAGATGCAGTAGCTTGGGAGCAGAGACTGATTAATGCAGAGCAAGGTTAGCAGCAGTGCAGAAGTCGGCAACAACGCAAAAGATTCATAGGGTCAGAGACTAGTAGTAGTCAGATTCCAACATTCACATGGTATTATGCTAAACACAGTTAGTTCAATAATTTTGGGTATTTTTCAGTTGCTTCTCTCAGCAACTGAGTTGCAGTACAAATGCAGTGTTAGTAGTGGTAGTGCTAGCAACATAACAAATGCACCATTTGAGAGGGAGATGTAGTACATATGCAGCAGTGGCAGTGTCATGGGCAACAGTATAGTAGCAGCAATAGCAAAGTGTTGAGGGCAACAACAGTGCGGAAAGGAGATGTTTTAGAGACAGAGCAACATGTAGTTGGACATTGTTGCTAGAGCACATTCCTTGCTAAGAGGGAGTGTTAGTTTCTGGTAACATTGAATGTGTTCTAGCCATGAAAATTGGTAGAGGGGCTAAGGCACATGAGTTCTAAAGAACCCATAAACCGTTTGGTGAAATTCCATCCGGATTGTATTTTATTAAAATAATTAATATTTTTTATGAGGCTCCTAAGTCTAAACTTAGGAAAATTAAAGTATTAATGGGTATTAATTAAAATATGGGTGATAATGTTCTAGAAAGCGGATCAAGTCAAGTTTTTAATCTTAGCTGTTGATTAGAGACTTAATCTCGGGTATTGAAGTCTCAACGAGAAAAGTATAAGCTGGAGCTTGGGGTTCATTTAAAAACACACTGAGAGAACGAATTGATCTAGAGTTCGAAATTTTTGGGGCTAGGAAGCTGAGAAATTCGAACAAAGTGATCATTCTGCAGCAGAGGGGTAGGGATAGTTAGGGAATACTAGGCAGAGAGGCAGAGAGCCACTAGTGGAGGCAGCGCAACACTTAGAGGGATTGACGCTGGGCCAGTTTGGGCCCACGCAGAGCCAGAAGGACCACCGCAGAAGGGAAGCTGCCTTCACGTAGAAATCCAAAACTGCTGGGGAGCTGCCAGAACAGCCGGGAGAGGTTGACATAGAAGCTCCAAGAGGCAGAAGAGACAACACAGGGTTGACGCTTAGCCTCTAAGGCTGACGCAGGGCCTACCTAGGGCCAATGCAGAGATAGCCGGGGGTTTGCCAGTTCTGCTGCTGGATCAGTCGGAAACCGCTGGGTGAAGTGAGGTAATCTCACTCAGTTTTCTGCCATTATCTTTCTCTCTATAACTGGATTGCCGAGAGGGCATCCAACATTGTATTCAAAACTGCTACTTAATAATATAAAACCCTCAGAGTTGCTGCACCGGTTTTCCCGCATTGGGTTTTTCCAGGTACTATTCTGTCCAAAAATAATGATGTCCTATGTATCTTGTTCTTTGTTCAGTTTCTTGTTTCAAGTAATCAAATTAAATTGGTGTAGGCTGCAGAAGTAATTTACTTCAATATTTTTCAGAAAATAACTTGATAATGTATATTAAAATCAAGTAGGAGAAGTAAATTCAGTTTTGCTGCAGTAGGGGTTCCTTGAGTATAGGAATTTTCACACGGTATCGAAGCATTGATTTTGAAACAGGAAGAGCCTGAACGCAGTTTCTGTCGGGGCAGAAATCCATCGGAAAAGAGCGAAGGCATATAGAAGGGGAATTTTCTCCTCAGAGGACTTTTCTCGCCAAAAGTCCGAATTTTTTCACTTGCCGAGCAACAAACCAGTGTTGCACAGTGAATAGAGGAGTCAATTTGACAATTTGGGTGAGATGGTATCACATGAGTTTAGAGATTAGGACAAGTTGGAAGGAGCTTCCAACTATGTCATATGGAAGACCAAAATCTTAGCTGTTTTGGAGGAGTACGATCTCGAAGCTTACGTCAAGAGTGTTGTGGTTCCCGCAGACAATGATCAGAAGAAAGACAAGGTTGAGCAGGGAAAGGCGAAGCGGTTCATACTCGATGGAGTTTTAGATCATGTGGTCTCACACTTGCAGGGCAAAGATACAGCCTGAGAAATGTGGGAAGCTTTGTCTTCAATATATGAAGGTTCTTCCGAACAATGAAAGATGTACTTAGAACAAAAGTTGTAGCGGGCATTGATGCAGAAGGGAGAAGGGGTCTACTCCTATCTTCAACGTCTTCAGGAAACTAGAGACCAACTTGCTGCAGTGGGGTCTACTCCTCAGTCTACCGCAATGGTAAGGATGACCCTAAATGGAGTCTCAGATGAATGGCAAGTCTTTGTCCAAAGTATATTGGACAAGAAAAGACTACCTTCATGGGAGGAGATGTGGGCAGCCCTTCAACAAGAAGAATTAAGGAGGGATCTGGTTAAGGTCAACCTCAATGGCAGCAGTGGGAGTGGCACATGTTGATTTGGGGTAGCATCGGATGTGCTCTAGCCACGAAAATTGGTGGAGAAGCTAAGGCACATGAGATCTCCAATACCCAGAAAGGGTTTGGGCAGATTCTAAGTCTAAACTTAGGGAAAATAAAATATTAGTGTGAATTAATATAAAACTGTGTTAGAATGGTCCAAAAGTCATGGATCAAGCCAAAATTAATCGTAGCTGTTGATTAGGGACTTAATCTTGGCTGTTGATTTGTCAACGAGAAAAGTATATAAGGAGGCTTGAGGGTCACTTGGAGAACACACCAAGAGATCAAGATTTCGACTTTCTGGGGTTGGGTTTGCTGAGAAAGTTGAGAGAGTGATCAGAGTTTCAGCTGATGGGCAGTGAATACAAAAGCAGAGAGGCAGAGACAACACTGGGAGGATAAACGCAGTAGCTGGAGAGAGGGACGCAGAAGCAGCCAAGGGTTCACGGAGAGCCAGCCAGGGCTCACGCAGAGGCAACTAGGAGCTGCGCAGTGCCTCAGAGGGCTAGTGTGGGTGATGCAGAGGGCCATAGGATTGATGCAGTGCCTCCAGAGGCTGATGCAAGCCAAGCCAGAGTGATGTTGGGCTAACGTTGGGCCAAAGAGAGGCTGACGCAGTCCCTAGAGGTTGACGCTGGGGTTTCGTGGGGCAGATTGGAGTTGTGGAGCTGCCAGAGTGTTTATTCAGGGTTTCAGTCGAAATATCTACTTCCGAGTAGAGAGGTACTATTGCCGAGATTTTTCTCTGTTGGGTGAGCCGGATTTGGCACTCAGATTGTATTCTGAAACTGCTTAATAAATCAAACCCTCAGATAGTTGCACCAGTTTTCCCGCATTGGGTTTTTCCGGGGACATTAGTCCAAAAACAACGGTGTCACTTGTGTGCTTGTTTATATTTCCTTCAGTTGATGATCTGTAATGTGTTGAGCATGTACTTGTATTTATTTCCAGTATTTACATGGTAAATAACTTGTTAATTAACAGAACAAGTAGGTGGGAATAAATCAGTAAAGTACATGAAGGGTTTCTAAGGTGTCAGACTTAGAAATTCCAACATGTTATCGGAGTATAGTTGCAGATCACAGGAGAATTGAGGACATCAGTTGAGCAGAGCAGCAACAGCAGAAAACAACTGTCCTGAGTGACAGACGCTGTTCCTAGTAGAGTAGTAGCAAGGAAGGGGTGATGCAGTGCCTACATCATCAAGATTTAGCCAAGAAGAGGCTACGCAGAGGTTGACGGAGGCAAAGACAGGCTCACGCAGAGGCTAAGAGGGCTGGCACAGTTCACTGAGAAAGCTGATTTACTGGTGTCGGGATTGCGTAGAGCCTAGGAGCTCTAAACTGTAGTTTGTTGGGGTTGCTGTGGGTAAGTTGCAGAGTGGAGTTGGTGGGGTACTATAGTTAGAACAATACCTAACAGGGCAAGGCTAAGGAGGAGGGAGTTGCTACTGAGGGATTCTAGCCGAGAAATCCGGATTAGAGGTGCAACTGCACAAACGATCAGAGTGGGGGCATCTCGACATTGGCAGAAGGGTTTCCAGGAAGGAAATCGATGCTCAGAGGGAGTCACTGAGAAATTCCAGAAGGGAAGTAGAGGAGTAGCGAAATGGCACTACACAGAGTATGAGACAAGGACACACTGGATGGAGCCTCAAACTTCATAGTCTGGAAGGCCAGAATCTTATCCGTACTAGCAGAAATTGTGTCAAACACTTTGCCTTGAGGACGATAGCTATCCTAGTTGACTCGGCTGATAACGACGGGTACGAGGATGCAATGGCCAGGGCTAAGAGTATCATCCTTGATAGGGTCAAGGATCATATAGTACCAAATATTGCCGAGAAGAACACGACACAAGGGATGTGGGAGGCCTTGACCAAGTTGTATCAACATACTTCCGTGCAGAGGAAGATGCTACTAGAAAATCAACTACGATCATACCAGATGCAGAAGGGAGAACAGATCGACCCATTCCTCGGTCGATTGAAGGAGATCGAGGATCAACTGACTTCCATAGGGGCAACGCCGAATCCAAAATTTGATGGTGAGAACAACCCTGAACGCAGTCACAGAAGACTGGGAGGTGTTTGTCCAGAGCATACTGGGCAGGCTAACCATTCTAGATTGGGAGGAAATGTGGGCTGCTCTTCGCCAAGAAGAGATCAGAAGGCTAAGCAAGGCAGGAAGAAGCGGTAAGGGGATCAGAATCAAGGAGGAGGAGGAGGATGCTGCCCTAGCATCTGAGGAAAAGCAGGAGAAACGGAAGAAGGACCTCTCCAAGGTCAAATGCTTCCACTGTGGGGCGCTGGGTCATTATGCGACCCAGTGTCCAATGAAGAAGAGTAAGGGAGAGGCCTCCGAGACCAAGGCAGCGCTAGCAAGGGCAGAAAAGGAAGTGGAGACAGACGATGACTGTGCCATAAGTGCACACACACCACTTGAGCGGAAGTGGGGAGACATCGAGCTGCAGTTAGGCGGACTACAGGCAATGAGGGGCAGGATCCTCGAGGTACCCAGCCTCTTAGGTTCGACCTTGTTATGGGGCCCCGAAGAAGAGTAGTAGTATTGGCGATGTCAGTAGAGACGGATGCGGGTGGAGCGACAAAGGGAGCTACAGTGCAGGATTCCCAGGACAATGTGAGGTTAGCAGGCTGCAACAGTGTGAGAGGCACAGGAGTGTTGCACTAGTGCAAGATGGCACAGAGAGGTGTGCAACGGTGCGAGATGCATGGAGTTGTTGCAACAACGCAGAGGTCGGAGAGGGAGAACTTGTCAGTGACAGAGGGAGCTTCAGCAATAGGAGTGTTTCTAACCTGATAGAGATGTTGGAGTTGGGAGATCAGTTACTTACTTCTCAGTAACTGAGTTGTAGTGCAATAGTTAGCAATGGTAGTGCTATGGGCAGCGCGATGCAACAAGATGAGAGGGGTTGCAGTGCAGGTGCAATAGTGGCAGTGGCAGGGCCATGGGCAGCAACACAGATGTAGAGGGAGTTGCAGTACGGATGCAACAGTGGCAGTGGTAGGACCATGGGTAGCAATACAGGATGCAGCAGTGCAAATGATGGGCAGCAGGCCTAGCATCAACACAGGGACTGATTGCGGATTATCAGGGTGATACTCAGTGAGGAGTATTACTAGAGCACAATCCTCGCTAAGAGGGAGTGTTGATTTGGGGTAGCATCGAATGTGCTCTAGCCACGAAAATTGGTGGAGAGGCTAAGGCACATGAGATCTCATACCGAAAGGGTTTGGGCAAATTTTAAATAAGTTGGAGAAATATTAAATAAATATATTTTTAATGGAGTCCCTAAGTCTAACTTTAGGGAAAATAAAATATTAATGTGAATTAATATAAAACTGTGTTAGAATGGTCCAAAAGTCATGGATCAAGCCAGAATTAATCTTAGCCATTGATTAGGGACTTAATCTCGGCCGTTGATTTGTCAACGAGAATAGTATATAAGGAGGCTTGAGGGTCACTTGTAGAACACACCTAGAGATCAAGATTTCGACTTTTTAGGGCTGGGTTTGCTGAGAAAGTTGAGAGAGTGATCAGAGTTGTAGTTGAGGGGCAGTGAATACAGAAGCAGAGAGGCAGAGATAGCACTGGGAGGATCAGCACAATAGCCAGAGAGAGGGAGCAGAAGCAGCCAAGGGTTCACGCAGAGCCGCCAGGGTTCACGCAGAGGCAGCTAGGAGCTGCGCAGTGCCTTAGAGGGCCATCCTGGGTGATGCAGAGGGCTAGAGGACTGATGTAGTGCCTTCAGAGGTTGACGCAGACCAAGCCAGAGTAACGCTGGGCCAGAGGGAGGCTGACGCTGGGGTTTCGTGGGGCAGATTGGAGCTATGGAGCTGCCGGAGTGTTTATCCGAGGTTTCAGCCGAAATACCTACTTCCGAGTGGAGAGGTACTATTGCCGAGATTTTTCTCTGTTGGGTGAGCCAGATTTGGCACCCAGATTGTATTCTGAAATTGCTTAATAAATCAAACCCTTAGATAGCTGCACTAGTTTTCCCGCATTGGGTTTTTCCGGGGACATTAGTCCAAAAACAACGGTGTCACTTGTGTGCTTGTTTCTATTTCTTTCAGTTGATGATCTGTAATGTGTTGAGCATGTACTTGTATTTATTTCCAGTGTTTACATGGTAAATAACTTGTTAATTAATAGAACAAGTAGGTGGGGATAAATCAGTAAAGTACATGAAGGGTTTCTAACGTGTCAGACTTAGAAATTCCAACAGCATGAAGACCAAGGAGGAGGAGGAGAACACAACTCTAGCATCAAAGGGACAGAAGAAGTAGAAGCGAAAGAAGGATATTTCGAAGGTGAAATGTTTCAGATGTGGCGAGATGGGCCACTTTGCATCCCAATGTCCTTTGAAGCAAAAGGATAAGGATGAGAAACATGATCTTAAGGCTGCTCCAGCAAAAATTGACGAAGATGAGTTTGCCATGAGTGCCCACGCATCTCCAGGAGGGAAGTGGGGCGATCTTGGGCTGTAGTCAGGAAAACTACATGTGGGCAAGATCCTTGAGGAGTCCACCTCGTGGATCAATTCCTTGCTACGGGAGCCCAAGATTGAGTAGTAGTGAGATGGACTTAGTGTCAAATGATGCAGTGGATCATTTGGAGGACAGATGCAGTAGCTTGGGACCAGAGATTGATCAACACAAAGCAAGGTTGGCAGCAGTGCAGTTGGCACAATGCAGAAGTTAGCAACAACGCAAAAGATTCAGAGTGTTAGTGACTAGTAGCAGTCTGATTCCAACATTCACATGGTATTATACTGAACACAGTTAGTTTAGTAATTTTGGGTGTTTTTTAGTTGCTTCTCTCAGCAATTGAGTTGTAGTACAAATGCAGTGTCAGCAGTGGTAGTGCTAGCAGCATAGCAGATGCAACATTTGAGAGGGAGCTTTAGTACAAATCAATGTTGCACAACTTGTACTTGTATAAGACTCGGCGAGGCATCGACTCGTCTACTTGTATAAGACTCGGGAACGACCCTTATAAGACTCGTCAAAATACAAAAAAAACTTAAAATGTGGTAAATTTTAAGCACAAAAAAGAAACTAATGACAATTCCAATCCTTATAAGTTATAAAAACCACAATATATGCAATAATTCATAACATCATCTCATATCTATAAAAGTACAACATAACATATTCAATTTTTGTAAGCAAAGCATTTAGATACTGAATAAGAAAAGGACTCATGATTCCATAATTAAAATAAAAAATGTCAGCAAGTTCAAAATTCAAATACATATGTCATAAATGATAAATGATTCTCATAATAATCTTGTGTCTCATCACTCATGGACAATTACGCCTACAATAAGCCCTCGTGGAGCTAGTGCTAACATCAGAAGGTTGAAGCAATTGTGAGGAAAGTGTATTTGGAGTTTCCATTTGAGATGGCAAACTAGAGAGATCCTCAGTCACTTCATCAAGCCAACTCTAATCAGGGGCCTTCTCCTCCACAACCCAATCATACTCTAAATCAATAGTATCCAATAAAATTGGATTTGTATTGTTTGGTTGCACTTGTTTTGTCAACATTCGAAGGTTGTAGTAGATGAAAACCAACTTCTCCAACCTCTCATGCTCCAACCTGTTTCTCTTTTTGCTGTGGATGTGTTCAAACACTGACCAATTGCGTTCACAAGAAGAAGCACTGCAGGGTTGACTCAGAACTCTGATGGCGAATTCTTGTAATTGTGGTGCTTCAGTGCCACAATCTTTCCACCAATGAGCTGTAAAAAAATAACAACCAAGATTATTAGTTTGCAATGCCAAACATATAAAAGAGAACCAGCAAAATTACAAGCTAAGTTCTAACAATTTGCACTTACAAGGCATTTTCTTATCCTTTAGACATTGGCTTGACCTGAATCCAAACATTCCAAATGCTTCCTTGTACATATCTCGTTGTAAGTTGATTTTGTCCTGAATATCTACATCCGGGAACATCTTCTCAATGCATATCATGACACCTCTCATCACCTCGGGATCTCTTTGAATGCTAGACCCCTCATTATAGAATAAGCTTGGATTGAGATATGCTCCTGCTGCATGCAATGGTGAATGTAGTTGCCTGTCCCACCTGGAATCAATAATTTTCCATATAGGGATATATTTAGATTCTATTCCCTTATAAAAAGTCTTGATGGCCTCTTTGGCCCTGTCCATGCCCTCATAAATATATCCCATTGCAGGTTTCTCTCCATCCATCAATTTCAAGACTTTCACAAGGGGCTCAGTGAAGCTGACAATATCAGTCACTTTGTCCCACAAACTATTAACAAAGATAGATGTTTTCACAGACATTGCTTTCGGTTTTGTGCTATCTTTCCAAAATATCCATTATTGGCTACAAAACATTCTTCTCAAAGCTTGGTACTCATACAAAAGGTTTTGGAGGGAAAGAAAGTTTGTAGCAAACTGTGTGACAGCTGGGCGACTAAGCTCACCCTGTGTGAATTCCCTCATAAGGTTCAACACCCAAGCATGATTATAAATATACTTGGTAATATGCTTGCATTCTTGCACAATGTCTTGCACCCACTCCAACTGCCCAATGTCCTCTAGCATCAAGTCTATGCAATGGGCAGCGCATGTAGTCCAAAAAATGGTGGGATATTTGGCACAAAGCAACCTTCTAGTTGCCACATAATTTGTTGCATTGTCCTTGATTACTTGGACAACATTTGCAACCCCAACTTCCTCCACCACATCAGCCAACAATGAAAAAATCAAATGTGCATCTTTTACATTTGTAGATGCATCATTGGATTTTAGGAACATGGTTCCTTTAGGGCAAGCTACAACAAAATTGATTATTGTTCTACCCCTCTGATTTGTCCACCCATCAGACATTAGTGTACAACCTGTAAATTTCCATGAGCTTTTAATGTTCTCCAATTGTTCCTTGACACACTCAAGCTCCTCATCTAGCTCTTTCCCCCTATTGTGCATTATAAGTTGGGGCTTTGTATCCAGGGCCAGCGCATGCAATGGCATCGACCATGGGCTGATAAAAATAAGACTTTACATAGTTGAATGAAAGACTGTTATGGTACCAAAACCTCCTCACTGCCATATCTGCCTCCTTCCTCTTCTTATCATTGAAACTGTCCAAGATTGATTGAGATCCTGGAGTTGTACGAGGACTGAAGAAAGAAGAGGTTATACTCTTGTTTGGAATAGAAATTGACAAGGAGTTACCAATACCTGGACTTTGAACTGTGTTTCACTCTGAGGTGAAGATCTACCTATCCCAACGATCTCATCCTTCATTCTTGCCCTCTTTGAACTTGCTTCTTTAATGGCTTCCAAAGCAACTACCATTTCAGTAGTGACTTCATCAGGGCAACTTTGACAACATAACATACCATGCCTAGGAATACATTGTGGCATTGCAATAATTGCACTTGATATTGTGGTCATTACCGGGAATGATTCGTTGACCATGTGCCCACGCCGAATCACGAGACTGTCTAAAACCCTTTGGTGGCACGGTAACAAAATCTGGAAGAAAAAAAATAAATTTAATTTTTTTTTTTAATTTGCAATTTTTTTTGGTTGTGGGTGAGAAACTCAGCCACACAGGGCCCCATGTGTGCTGAGTTTCTCACCCATAGGCATTTCCAATAAAAAAAAAAATTGCAAACATAAAAAAATAAAAATAAAAATAAAAAAATAAATAAATAAATAAATACATGGAAAACATTCTAACTAGGTTCATGAAGCCTACTTGAAGCTTAGTTTGATCTGATGAAGCCTCCTTTAGCCTCCTCCAACAGCTCCTTCACGCTTCTTTAGCTTCACTCTCACTCAAGCAAATTAGCCAAAAACTCAAATGACAAGTGAATGAGAAATAGAAGGGAGAGAGGTGCTTATAAAGTTTTTTTTCCCTCCAATTTCCCTTTTCCTCCACCTCATTTCCATAAAAGAAAAAAAGAAAAGAAAAAACAAATTTTTGGATAGTTTGGGGCTTTTGCTGCCCGAAGGGTTTTTTAGGGATCCGATGGGAGTCTTATAGGCTACACGCGGGTCTTATAAGGGTAAACGGGTCTTGTACAAAACTGGCCTGGTAAGGGTAAAGACCGCGGGTTTGATGAGGTTCACCCGTCCTCCCTTATGACCCGTTCTTACTTGACGGTTTTATAAGGGTGATGCTTCATTGGTACAGATGCAATAGTGGCAGTGGCAGTGTCATGGGCAGCAGTACAGTGGCAACAGTGGTACAGTGTTGATGGCAGCAACAGTGTGGAAATGAGATGTTTCAAAGACAAAGTAGCATGCAGTTGGACATTGTTGCTAGAGCACATTCCTCGCTAAGAGGGAGTGTTAGTTTTTGGTAGCATCGGATGTGCTCTAGCCATGAAAATTGGTAGAGAGGCTAAGGCACATGAGTTCTAAAGAACCTAGAAACCGTTTGGTGAAATTCCACCTGAATTGTATTTTATTTCAAATAATTAATATTTTTAACGAGGCTCCTAAGTCTAAACTTAGGAAAATTAAAGTATTAATGGGTATTAATCAAAAATGGGCGAAAATGTTCTAGAAAGCGGATCAAGTCAAGTTTTTAATCTTAGCCATTGATTAGAGACTTAATCTTGGCTGTTGAAGTCTCAACGAGAAAAGTATAAGAAGGAGCTTGGGGTTCGTTTAGAAACACACCGAGAGAACGAATTGATCTAGAGTTCGAAATTTCTGGGGCTAGGAAGCTGAGAAATTCGAACAAAGTGATAATTCGACAGCAGAGGGGCAAGGATAGTTTGGGAATACTGGGCAGAGAGCCACTAGTTGAGGCAATGTAGCACCTAGAGGGATTGACGCTGGGCCAATCTAGGCCCAGGTAGGCTTGACGCAGAGCCAGAAGGGCTAGCACAGAAGGGAAGCTGCTTTCATGCAGAAATCCAGAACTGCCAGGGAGCTGCCAGAACAGCGGGGAGAGGTTGACGCAGAAGCTCCAAGAGGTAGAAGAGATAGAGCAGGCTGACGCAGAGCCTTTGAGGCTGACGCACTGCCTATGCAGGGCCAACGCAGAGATAGTCGGGGGTTTGCCAGTTCTGCTGCCGGATCAGATAGTTTTTGCTTATGCAAAAAAACTTGTTGCAAGCATTGTGCATCTTGATAACCCTGCAGAAATATAGGAGATACAACTAACCATTAGCTTGTTTACTTAGAATACGTGCACATGTATATTTGTGGGATAATTAAAAGTGTAGGTAATGGAAGCATGTCATGTTCTATTCAATAAGGCTTAAGCCAAAGCTTTGGAGGGAACAAGTTCTATACAATCTGATATTTTGTCCAGAAACTATGCAGAAATCTGTTTTCTAACATTAAATAAGCATTTTCTAGGGAAATGTTTCCCATGTACAAAAGGCCCAAAACCAATATAACACATGAATAGGCATAAGATGATATGGGAAATTTCTGTAAAGAATAGTGCTGATTGAGAGGACATGTTTTAAGTGGCAATTGGTTTGACAAATTATTTATCTTCCTCATATGATTGGTCTAGAAATTGAGAAGAGATTTTTGTGGCAAATAAACTATCAGTAAAAGTTGGTTTTGGATAATCTCCATGGTTCTACAAGCCATCCCTCCAAAAGCAATGCAAGAGTCGATGAAGGTGGGATTTTATGTTTCATGATTTCCCTTTCTGTAGTTTACCCATTTGTAAGTTGGATCATAGTTTTAAAAACCATTTTTAAAAACCGGTTACCGGTCTAACAGGCCAGTTAGCAAGCCCGCTGGTCTAAACCGGCAAAAAAACCCAGTTTGAATGCCCATTTCTCCATTTTTTTGCCCTAACCGGTGAAAACCGGCCGGTTCCGTCCTAAACCGGCTGGTTTTAGGCACGCCCACCGTAAAGTTAAAAAAGCATATTTTTGACTGTGTTTTAGGGGTTTTGGGGGGAAACTAAGGGTGTTTCAACCCTAACAATGTTGGCAATTAATGGTAATGTTAAATTCTTAAAGTAAAAGTGACATTTCCTTTAATTTTCATTTTCATCCTTTTACTTAAATTTCTAACATTACCATGAAATGACTCAGGATGTTTGAGAGTGGTTTTGACCTCATTGAATTTCATATGGAGAAACTAAAATTTTAGATTTCACTCAAAATTCATCAAACTTAATGGTTTTCAGGATTTCATGGTTTGGGGGTAAACAATAAATGCAATCGGAGCTCCAAATGATGAGAAAAACTCCTGATCTAGATCCCATTGTGTTGGACGATATTGATCCAACATCAGAATGGGTGGAGGAGACTGAAGAACTTGTGTTTGAGGCTGATTTTGATATCGACATGGCTTTAGCGGGGGATGACGCAGATTATGTGGTGGCATCAGAACTAGGATCAGTAACGGCATCAAGGAAAGGCAAAGAACCAATGGAAGGCACTAGTCATGCAGGTCGACAAACTCATGCTTCCATTAGGTCCACTTCTATTGTCATTGGTGGCATTGATATTGAGGTTGCAGATCAGGCTAAGGCATCCTCAGACTCTGAACTAGATGATGTCTATGTAGCTCCTGATGATGATCCTGTGTCTAGTAGTGGTGATGAACTTGATGATTGATCATGTTTACATTGTAAACTTGTAGTAGGCCAATGGCCTCATAGCTTGCAGCATTGTTTTTGGACTTTATAGGCCATTTAGAGCCTAATTTCTTATGTATTTTGCTATTTTGTCGATGATATGTATTGCACTAGGTGCCATTTTGATATATTCACCTTTACATGGTATATAAATGAGAAAAATTTGTATATTTTGTATCTATTGGCTTGGAATCATGGTTTTACATCTTAAAAATAGTTTTGTTTCATTAAAAATTAATTATTTAATGTATTTTTTTAAAACCGATTCGTTTAGACCAAACCAGTCCCGGTTAGACCGGTTCCGATCAGTAAACCGGTTCATTAGGTGGACCGGTCCGGTCACCGGTTCCGGATTTAAAAACTATGAGTTGGATTGATCTGTTACATTTCAAGAGTTAAGCATCTGTTTCAATCGCTATATGTCTAATGGTCATTATATACTATTCAGCATTAAGGTATTGTTTTTTGGGGTTTATTCTGCTTCTGTTTCTTGTGATCATAGTTACTCGAATTTCACTGATTGGTCCCTGTTATTCACGTGCACTTGCTGATGAGAGTCAGATATTTAGTCTAATGATGGTATTTGTCTATGCAGGTGTCATATCAGGAGCCCTTCTTTACATTCGTGATGACTTTAAAGCAGTGAATGAGAGTACATTTCTACAGGTGTCCATGGTTGTCATTAGTAATAAGTATTTTTTTCATACAAGCTACATGAATAGGATAGAAACCATTTTTCTTATTATTACATCACAGAATTTCAGCTTCCCTTTCCTGGGAGTTGATTACCGTTTTTGCCCAAATGAAAATATTTTAATTGCAGTTGCATTCCTGAGTCAACCAGGGCTTCCCTATTTTCTTTCAAGTATTGGCTTCGTGCTTTCCTTTCTCGTTTATATCTTTCTGAACCTACTTTTCTGTTTTCATGGAGCTCTGTTTGCAGCTATTAACAACATACTTGGGTTTGACAGGAAACTATTGTTAGCATGGCAGTAGCAGGTGCTATTATTGGAGCTGCTTTGGGTGGATGGCTTAATGATGCTTATGGACGCAGGAAAACAACTCTTCTGGCTGATTTTGTTTTTGTGACTGGATCAGTCTGTATGGCTGCTGCACCCGACCCATATGTCCTTATTCTTGGTAGGATTTTGGTAGGGTTTGGTGTTGGTGTAGCATCAATCACTGCTCCAGTATATATTGCCGAAGTTTCGCCTTCTGAAATAAGAGGAGGACTTGTGTCCGTGAATGTGCTAATGATAACTGGCGGGCAGTTTCTGTCCTATCTTGTGAATTTAGCATTCACTGAGGTAAGAAGCTTGTGCTTTTATCTCATCTAGAACATATTCTGTAAGTATTTTAAGAAACATGCCCTGAGGGGACGCACCACAAAGAACGGACTTCCTTTGGCTTAGAAGCTAGGTTCAAGGGGTATATATTCTGCCAAGTCACCTGAGTCTTGAAACAGGCCTCATCCCTTTCTTGAATTCATGGCATACTGGAGGGGCAGATCCAGTGGAAATGGAACCCTGGCAAATAGCTTGACACTGGATTGACCTCACAAGTGCACCAATGTCCCATTGGCTCATCTACAACATTTTCCTTTCTGCTCTATTTCTTATTTACTGAGCTATTGGTTTGCTATCATTTTTGGTGAAAATAAACTGACCTTTCAGGTTTCATTTATGAAAGAAATTTACAGAGAAGTCATTTAGAATGTTTAGCTTGGAATGCTGGTATCTATTGGGTGTGGCAGTAAATAATATTGGGTTAAATACTTATTTTGGCTGATGACTGTTTAAATTTTAGACTCCAAAGTCTGGCAGTTGGTTTTGAATGTCCTTTCACAGGCAATTTACTATTTCATTAAATAATTTTCAAGTGTTCTATTAGTTGATAGTGATTGGGACTCTTAACTTTGTAGGTACCAGGGACATGGCGTTGGATGCTTGGTGCAGCTGGGTTACCTGCTGTGCTGCAGTTTGTATTGATGTTGTTCTTGCCAGAGTCTCCACGATGGCTATTTATAAAGGTATTTCCATATTATCCGAGAGCTTAAACTTGGCAAGTGTTTTCAAATGTGGATGGGACTTAATTATATCTACCACACATGTAGAACAAGCAAGTTGAAGCTGTTGCAGTTCTTGAAAAGATATATGAATCAGACCGCTTGAAGGGTGAAATTGAACAGCTCTCTGCTGCAGTTGAAGAAGAACTTCGGCAGGTGCAGTCCATGGAAAGAATAGGATACTTTACCTTGTTTAGCAAAAAGGAAATAAGACTTGCTTTACTTGCTGGGGTTGGTCTACAGGTATAAGAAAAAGATCAGTGCATGCAATGTTCACAAAATATTTTCATTTAGTTTTATCTTCTCTACTAGACATGTCATCCATATATTAGTTGAAAATATCTATTATCTGATGTGAATTTTTGGTGGAAACATGCCTCGGTTCTGATGCCTGTCTTGAGTGATGTGCAGGCGTTTCAGCAATTAACTGGCATCAATACTGTTATGTATTACAGTCCCACTATTGTCGAGCTGGCTGGTTTTGTTTCAAATAAAATTGCTTTGTTGCTATCTCTGATGGTTGCTGGAATGAATGCCATTGGCTCTATTATTGGCATATCTCTTATAGATCGATGTGGAAGAAGATTTCTACTCCTAACCAGTTTATCTGGTGTCTTTGTATCCCTCGGCATTCTGTCAGGTGCATTTTATTGGACTTCACTTGACGTTGCTACTGTTGATGTACAGCAGACTCTTAAAAAAGCTGGCTATGCCTGTCCATCACTCCTTGATTCCAGCAAGCTTATTTGGAACTGCAATGGCTGCATAGATGCTGGATGTGGCTTTTGCACTGCCATTGGAAACCAGGTAAGAAGGAAACAACTCATCTTTCCATTAATTTTATGATCATTTATTTGAAAATATGATGTATTTCATGTTGACTCGGATATGGTTCATGTTTTAGTTCTATTATTAAAAGCATTTGTGAAACAATAAAAAATTTCTGTGCTTATAATATAGGACACAGGCAGTTTTCCCATGCCTTGGGACCTGCTCCCAGAGCCGAGAACCATCCTGTTTGAAACCAACCTCAATTCAGAAGACTTCCTAATGTGCTTCAGAGAGAAAGTAGGATGGAAGAACAAGATCCTCCAAAGACTTCTAAAAGTCAACCAACATTATTCTACCTTCCCCTCGTTATGAAGCTACTAGGAACCAGGAATTGAAGACCCAGCTGATGAGCCCATTTATATAAACTTGCTATTTCAGCCTGAGGATAATCTAATGTTTGATTTTTTCCCTCCCTCCAATAGTTCAGTTGGTGAACATCTAAGGTAAAAAGATGGGCAGGCGGTGGATAAGGTATATTCTGGAATGACGATCAACCTTTTGACATTTGATAACAAAAGATGCATTTGATAACATCATGGCCAAGGTAAGAATGAAGGATGATCTGCAGATGAGGCCTACTGCCCAAAATTTCAGAAGGGATTATACATCTAAATGTTAGAATTCCATGCACCCTAGGCCTGGTCTATGCTTTACCTAGAAAACATAAACACAATGAACATGCCTAACTTCAAACTTTTGCACATCGAAATATATCAGCAATCAGATCAACGATAGTACACAAGAATTAATGCCCAAAGCTTGTTTTCTCATCAGTCCATTAACAAGAAAAACCTCAGGGCTCCTGCACCAGGGATAGTAGCCCTTTACATCCCTGTACAATGCCAAATACAATACAAAGTACTTATTCCAAATACCTGGGCTGAGGCTGAGTCCTTTCAGCTCTAATCTACCTTGATAGTTGGCTGTCCTTTGCCACCAAACCCTTCAGCTACCTGCTGTCATACAGAGCACTCCTTGCGCTTCTCAAATTGCCCAGCCAGCTCTCTTTAGGCTAACAGTCAACTCAGCAAGTTCTTTTCCCACCTGGCAGCCTTGCTGCCCCTTATTTTCCTCCACAGCTAGCCCTGTTCAACCTTAAGCCAGCTCCTTTAACCCCTCAGCAAGCTGCTGTAGTCTTCTCAGGCTGTTGGTCTGCTCCTTTAGGCCCCTGCAGCCTGATTCTTGACCTGCGGTGAGCTGCAGCCTCTTCCTGCAGTCCTCAGCCATCCTGTAACAGAATTTCCACAGGCCTGTGGCCCTTCCAGCTAGTCCTTGGCCTGTTCCTTTCCTAACTTGAGCCTCCAGCCAACTCCTTTAACCCACTGCAGCTTGCTCCTCAAGCCCTGCGAGCTGCTGCACCCACCAGCCTTGGCCTGCCCTAACAGGCCTGCAGCGGCCCCATCAACCAGAGTGCGGCCTTTGTTTCAGCATTTCAGTCCTGTGGCCTTCTCATAGGCCTGCGGCCAGCCTTGCTGCCTTCCTCAACCTTCCTGTAGTAGCTGTGGTCCTTACTCAGCTTTATATATATATTTAAAATAATGTTGTATTTAAAATAACATTGTTTATATATAGATATATATATAGACTTTAATGTATTACTAAAAGGTGCATTCATAAAGACATAGCCTTACATGAATAGTCACCACAAGGCCTATAAATGCAAGGCCATATCTCATTGTAAAACATCATTCATCACTTTATGGTTTATCATTTAATATTTATATTTCTTGGTATATCCAATTAAAACTTTAAATCGTTTTAGCTTCTAGAGGAGGATTAAAGCCAAAATATTTGATCAATTCAGGGATTAAAGTGCTCAAGCCATGGTGGTTTTAAGCCAACTTCCATCCACCATCATAGTGCCTACATGGATGAAATATACAAGCAGAGAAGGAAATACATAGAGGAAATTTGAGATTTGGTAAAGCAAATAGCAAGAGAATTTCACATAATAATAAACTATAGTTTCCATTGGGAAGGTGAAGAAGAAAGTCATGAGCAGGTTGAATATAATGAAGATGACTATTTTCCAATAAAGGAAGTCTAATCGAAAAAAGTCTTACCACATGGATTAGCAGTCTTGCAAATGTCTAGCAAGCTGCTAGAGCAACATTGCATAGGACAAGTTCCCACTATCACATTGACACGAATCCCCACTCCGTGAAAATTCCACAACCAGAATCCTATTGCAGCAACTGGAAATTATTCTCCTAATTGTTAATTTTATTTAACAATTTATTTACTGTTTCCTACAACAAACACTGAATAACTCACACTGCAACCTACACAAATAGAACTGCAGAAGAATAAACGCTGGAAGAAATGGTAGCACACACACATAAATTTACACAGTATTTTTGGACAAATCTCCTCAGAAAAATCCAACTTGGGAAAACCGGTGCAGCAGTGAGGGTTTTATTTATTATGCAGCAATGAAATCTGAGTACATCTGTGGATGCCCTACTGGTTACCCAAACAATAACAAAATTTGAGCAAAATACTGAAGGGAATTATCCTTCTCCCACATGCAATCTTTGGCTGGAATTTCCCTATCAAAACTCGGCCTCTTGGAGCACTACATCAGCCCCTCTGCGCTACCTCTCTGGGATAATTCAACTCGCTGCTGCCTCCCCGGATCTGGAAAATCTTTCTTCCGGCTCACTGTCCCTACCCCTCAATCACTTCTTCGATCTCACTAGCTCTCTCTTTGGCAACTGATTGTTGCTACTCAAGAAATCAATCTGCTCATGAAATCGAACTGTTCAAGTTACTTCTCTAAGCCCCATCGACTTTTCCCTATAATCCTCTGTTGAGACTTCAACGACCAAGATTAGATCTTAATTGATGGCTAGGATTAAATTGAAGTCGATCTGCGTGAGTTTCTAGAACATTCACACCTTGACTTAATTAATTATGATTAATTAGTCATATTCCCTAAGTTTAGACTTAGGAAATATTTAAAAACTGACTAATAATCTAATTAAGTCATTTCTAGGCAGAATTTCCAGAAACAATTATGGGTTTTGGAGATCTCATGCATTCTAACCTCTCCACAAAATTTAAAGGCTAGAAGACATCCGATGCTACAAAAACTAGAACTCCCTCTTAACGAGGAATGAGTTCTAATGCTCTACTGCACATCTTGTGTCAACACGCTATGTCTGCATCATCTCCTGTCACGCTGTTGATGTCTGGCCATGCTGCCCACCAACCACTGTGCAACTTTGATATATGTTGCATTTGTGCTGCTGCTGAACTGCTGTCAACACTGCATCTGCACTACAACTCCCTTTCCATCTATTGCTGCTGCAACTGCAACATTTGCAACTGAAAAGCATCCTAAATACTGAATCAACTGTGATCAATATGATGCATCTATCACCTGAGTCTTTGACTGTTGCTAGTATCTATGTTGTCACTGAGGAATCTGCGCTGCTGTTGACTTTGCATTGTGCCACCTGCGCTGCTGCTAACTCTACATTGTGCTACCCAACATCTGATTACTACTAGTCTCTGCATTTGTCACTCTAGCATCTGACTGCATCAACTATCACTGGTCCATCTTGTTACGGAAAACTATGGGCCCCCGTAGCAAGGTACTGACTCAAGAGGTGGACCTCCTCAAGAATCTTGCCCAAATGTAGTACTCTGGGGCTACAACATCAAGTCACCCCACTTCACTCTTAGCGGTATGTCAGCAAACATGGCGAAGTCTTCCTCCAACCTGAAGGATAGCCTATCGGTCTCTGCTGATGCTGCCTACTGGTCTTGCTTCTCCTCCTTGCCCTTCTTCCTGAGAGGACACTGGGTACTATAGTGACCAAGCTCACCACATCTGAAGCACTTGACTTTTGACAGGTCCTTCTTCTTTTGCTACTCCCTCTATCCCTGACTGGGACCCTTCGATGCGAGGGCCACATTCTCTTCCTCCTTCACCTGCTTTGATCCGCTGTTGTTGCCATTGATGGAGCTCTTTAGAAGAGCCTGCCTTAATTCCTCCTGCTGTAAGTCAACCCACATCTTGTCCCACTATGGTAGCTTGTCTCTATCCAATATGCTTTGGACAAAGACTTGCCACTCCTCAGAGACACTGTTGAGTGCCAATCTCACAAGCTCGGTGGGTTGAGGCGCTATCCCAACAACTGACAACTGATCTTGGACCTCTTGAATCCTGGTGAGGAAGGGGTCTATGCCTTCCCCCTTTTGCATCCTAGTGCATCTCAGCTTCTCCTCTAAGTACATCTTTCGTTTCTTAGAAGTGCCCTGGTACAACGTGGTGAGAGTCTCTGACATCTCTCTGGCAATCCCTTTGCCAGCTATGTGTGAAACAATGTGATCCCGAACACCATCAAGGATCAACCTCTCCGCGCGTGCCATCTCCTTTTTGTACTCCTTTAACTGATATTTATCTGTGGGGATTTCTACCACTGCATCTATAAATGTCTTCAAGCCATACTCATCTAGAAGAAAGGATATTCTTGCCTTCGAGATGACATAGTTGGAAGCACCATCCAACCTGTCCTGATTTCGAAGTCCAGCAATGGACATCTCAATAAATGTCGAAAATCTCCTCTTCCCTTCTGCTTAACTGCTGCTCAGCGATTCACACTCCCTTTTGGAGAGAGAAACTCTGCACACAATGACTGCTTATCTGCAAGGGAAATCAAACTTCTTGAGACTAGAAGTTCCCTAAGGAAAATGTTCCCTCAGTGTGTGCTCTTCTTCCACCCAATGCTAGCTTTTCTCTAGCAACTGCTGCAAAACTACTGCGTCTAGCTAGAGATTTGTTCTGCGAAAATACGGGGCCGCTCCCTCTCTCTCTGGCATCCCCCAATCTGCAGAGATCGAATTTTTCTGCCTCACACTCCAAAAAATCGAATCTCCTCAATAAATTTGGCCTCTTGGCCAAGGTGACTGCGTTGCCTCTGGGGTTTCAATCTGCTGCCCTCACTGAAGAACAAAACTCACTCTTCCTTCGCTACTGAGCTCTCCGACTGATCATCTGTGCTCTAATGCCATGTGAAAATTCCACAACCGGAATCCTATTGCAGCGACTAGAAACTATTCTCCTAATTGTTAATTTTATTTAATAATTTATTTATTGTTTCCTACAACAAATATTGAATAACTCACACTGCAACCTACACAAATAAAACTGCGAAAGAATAAACGTTGGAAAAAATGCTAGCACACACACACACACATAATTTACACAGTTATTTTTGGACAAATGTCCCCAGAAAAACCCAACTTGGGAAAACTGGTGCAAAAGTGGGTTTTATTTATTATGCAACAGTGAAATCTGAGTACATCTATGGATGCCCAATTGGCTATCCAAACATCAAGAAAATATGAGCAAAATACTGAAGGGAATTACCCTTCTCCCACAGGCAATCTCTGGCTGAACTTTCCCTATCAAAACTTGGCCTTCTACAGCATTGCGTTAGCCTCTATGCTGCTCTACGTATCTGGCTGGACGACTTGCTTTGGGTTGGGCTCAAATGAAGTCGTTCTGCTTGTGCAAGCTGAGAAAATCGTCTCTCCGTCCCTCTGGGACTCTTCCCCGGCCGCTGGAACTGAGAACGATTTTTCCTCCTCACCAAATCGATCTACCTGATTGAAGCACTACGCAGTCCCTTTGCGTTGCCTCTCTGGGATAATTCGACTTACTTGTTGCTGTTTCCTCGGATCTGGAAAATCTTTCCTCTGACTCACTGTCCCTGCCCCTCAATCACTGCTTCGATCTCACTGGCTCTCTCTCCAGCTACTGATTGCTTCTACTCAAGAAATCAATCTGCTCATGAAATCGAACTGTTCAAGTTACTTCTCCAAGCCCTGTCAACTTCTTCTTATAATCCTCTGTTGAGACTTCAACGACCAAGATTAGATCTTAATTGATGGATAGGATTAACTTGAAGTCAATCCGTGTGAGATTCTAGAACATTCACACCTTGACTTAATCAATTCTGATTAATTAGTCATATTCCCTAAGTTTAGACTTAGGAAATCTTTAAAAATTGACTAATAATCTAATTAAGTCATTTCTAGGCGGAATTTCCATAAATGATTTCTGGGTTTTGGAGATCTCGTGCATTCTAGCCTCTCCACAAAATTTCAAGGCTAGAACACATCTGATGCTACAAAAACTAACACATTCTTTAGGCCAATTCCTAAAATGTCATGTGAGGCTTCCCTACACAAACAAACACTCCACCACAAGATTAACAGACTAGTGCCTATAAATATCTATTGGGTGTTTGGGTTTAGGAGATGGTTTAAATTATTACAAATCTATAAATGATACTCTACCGCAGGAAAATCCAAAACAATAATTAGAACACTCAATAAAAACGAAGAGTAAACCCTTGAGTATAATACAATCTTTAACTACTTGAAGATGATTACCCTTGATTATTCCCTTGCTATATGGCTGGAAATAACTCTTTTGGTTGTTGTTTAGGACCTGCAAATCTATAATTTTGCAAAAAAATGCAAAAACCAACAAGCTAGGACTTTGGGGCCACTCACAAGCCTTAAAATTGTGCAAATAAAGTATGGCTCTAAGTTGGAATTTTTAATATTTTGAAATAACTTTCTAATGAGCCTACTAGCACTTCAGAATGATGAGGATTCCAGGAGATATACAAATATGGAAAATACTACTCGGTTTTGGGGTCAAATCTCCACTAGGATGAAAACATAGATTTTTAATCTTGAATATTTTTATCCTAGTCACCTTGAGATGGAATTTTTACCTCAAATAATGTTCAAATAGATTGTGAAAATAAGAAAATTGAAGAGGATTGAAGAAATATACTTTTTGATGCTAAATCCCCTTGAAAACAACTTGTCATACCTTGTAATAGGTGGTTATAACTATGGGTTACTTTACTAGTTGGATAATTTATGTGTTTTTAAAGGTGAGGAACTGTAGTTGATTAGAGAGGTTCACACCTCCAAGGTTGCAGGGCACTATGGTGTAGGGAAGATTGTGACTAACTTGCAGAGGTATGTGTATTGGCCCAAAATGCAAGAGCAGGTAGTTAGATTCATAAGAGGATGCATGTTTTCTTGTACCAGCAAGCCTAGCAACAAGAAATAGGGTATATATAATCCCTTACATGTACCTACTCATTTTGGGAAAGAATTTCCATGGAATTTATGGGAGGTTTACTGACAACAAGAAGGGACATGACTACCTATTCATGTTAGTTGAAAGGGTCAACAAGATGTGTGTTCTGATTACCTATAAAGATACCATCAATGAAAACCCTTGGACAATAACTTGTTTTGATGAATTTGTTTAAGCTTTATCTACACATAACAAGCCACTATAGCATCTTGATCACATAGTTTACTTGACCTAGATAAATCTCATCATGTCCTTGCCAAACTTCCAGTCTCAAATAGTAGTGCATCAGCCCAAGGTCCTTCATATCAAATTCTGCTGCTAGCTGTTTCTTGCATTCTTGGATTTGACCTTCTACAACTATCAAGAGAAGATCATCTACATATAGAAGAATGATTACGGGCTCTTTCTTCACAACCTTGATATAGAGATTCAGATCAACATAACTTTTTGTGAAGCCCAATCTTTGTAGGTATGCATCCATACTTGCATACCATGCCCTTGGTGCTTCCTTAAGGCCATATAGTGTAATGTTCCTAACTAGGAAATTCAGTGATAAACAAAGCAAGCAGACAAACCAACAATCAGAAATGAGATACAATCACCAAACACCGATGAAAATGCTGGAAATAAAGAACTTCTAAGCCATTTTATTAAATCATCATGGGGGCAAGTACAACAGTGAATGGAATGGTGCACCTGGGCTTGTCTCCAAGGACAAGTGTGACGAAACCTAGGTGAGCAAATGATGATCTGAGGGTTGCCCAACTGCTGCTCCAGAAATGATCCACACTGCCCAGAAAATTGTGTTGTCTGCTGGAAAGGATGTGTTGGAACCCCTGCTTCCCTTGCTCAGACTTCAGCTTCCGGATCCTTGAAACCCACCAAAACCCAGGTAGGGTTTGGCCTAGTTCAGATCCCTGAAAATCAACCCCCAAGGAGCTTGTCCTCCTCAAGCTGGAAAACTCGACCTGTCTGAAATGTGATGGGAAAGCTCTCCAAAATTTCTACAAATCACTGAGATGCTATCCCTCATGAATTTCCACCCTTCTCTGATTTGATCCCGGTGCTGTGGCTCTCTCCCTCAATGCCCATGTGTTGCCCAGTCTGGCCCTCTGCGTAGTCCTCCAAGGTTGAGTTTCGAACTGCCCAAATGCTGCACCCACTTGCTCCAAAACTCCTCCCCAAGGCTGAACTCTTGATATGCTCCAAATATCCAAGTTTCTCTGGCAAGTGCTGCCCGGATGAACCCCTGATCACAATTGCGTGTTCCCCTCTTTGCGTGGCCCAGAAATAGGCATTGCTGGTTTGTGGGCTGGCTATGAATCTTCCTCAGTGCTCCTCAAGGTGCTCTGAAAATGCCTTCCTAGGGTGGCACTCGTAGTCCCCCGTAGGTAAGGTTGAACCCCCCGCTTGAGAGATTCGTGGCTAAACAACCAGTTGACTCGGCTAAGCAACTCGAGCAAACATATAAGAGAGTTCGATGTGCAAGTATGAATGAATCCCCAAGTGAGGAGCTCTTCCTCCTTATAACTTCATGGGCCTCCCTTTCCCTCATGTGGGCCCCTCAACATGCCACGCGATTTCCCCTCCAAGGCAATTCAAATTTCTCAATGCGTTTTCCCACGTGGGTGGCCCCCACCTTCCACTAACAAATTAATCCAGCCTTCATTTCTCCTAAGTCCCTAAGACAAAATTGCTTGGGTCCTTTACTTAACAAAATTTTGTACAAGATTGGGGAGAGACCAAAACTTGTTACAAATTTGTTTGGGAAGGGACATGACAATCCTCCCCTCCCAAATGTTTCTTGCCCTCAAGCAACTTCAGCGATGGGTGCTCCAGAATGTGCTCACCCTCCCAGGTGGCATCCTCATTCGGCAGGTTCTTCCAACGCACCAAAAACTCCCTAATGGTCCTGCTCCTCAGCTTCCTCTCCCATCTCTCCAAAATGGCCTCATGCTCCAAAACCAAATTGCCCTCATCATCCAGTGGGGCTAACTCAACTGCTGCTGTCACCTGTTGTCCCAACACCTTTTTGAGGCACGAGACATGGAATATGTTGTGAATCCTTCTCCCCGGAGGTAACTTCATCTCGTAGGCCAACTCTCCAACTCGTTTGACTACACTTTACGACCCATAAAAACGTGGCTGTAGCTTCTTGGCCCCCTTTTGCTTCAATGTGCACTGCCTGTATGGCTATAACTGGAGGTACACCAAATCCCCCTCCTCAAAATGACTCTTAGTTCGGTGCCAATCTACATACAACTTCTGCTAATTCTACACTGCCACTAAGTTATCCTTGAGAGCCTTGAGGATGTCTTGGCTCTCTAGGATCCAATCTTTGGCCTTTGCGGCCTGTTGTCGCGCGGATTGTCATGACAACGCTCAGACCGGGGGCTGTCACTCTGATCCCCGATCTCTCCGTTTAAGCCTGTCTCCCGCGGCTAAGGGGGGTAGACCCTGTCGGAAAATGGAAAACCAACTGTGAACCAGTTGGTTTGGGAGACACGAAATGAAACCAGCACTAAATGGATTTGCTTAATTTAACGGACCAGTGCCTTATGGGTTTGACGTTTAAGCAATTATTTACTGTACGTTGCAGAGATGTAAACAGTTCATAGCAATCATAACAATGCAAGATATCTAATAAACCCACGATATTTTTAACGATGATCTGGCAATCTAAAAAAAATAAACTTCGAAAGATATAATCATGCACATTAACCAGATATTATATTCAAGCATGCCAGATAAACATTAATCCCAAATTTTTAACCTCAGCAAGAAAAAAAGAACGCGATGAGATACCTAAGCTGAGACTTTAACTGGCAAAATCTTTCCACGATGCTTTTATGGCTTTTTCAGACAAAGATTAAACTTAAAACAAAATTTAAAATTTAATCTAAAACTCTAAAAGAAATTTTTTATTGATTTTATATTTTATATTTTTTATTTTTATAAAACAAAAAATAAATAGAAAAAATCTACTTTAAATCAAAATTTAAAATCTAAATAAAAACCCCAAAAACAAAACTTTTATAATTCTTTTTATTTTTATTTTATTTTTATATTTTTTATTTTTATGAAACAAAATCTAAGAAGGAAATCTAACTTTAAATCTAACGCTAAAAAAAATCAAAACTAAAACTAAAACCCTAAAAATTAAAACCCTAAATGCCCTTTTATGAATTTTATTTTTTATAAATATATCAAAATAAAACCCTAATCAAAACTATTTTAAATTTATTAAAATCTAAATAAAAAAAAGGGACCACGAAAATACAACCGCATGCAAAAACGAAACCAACGCAATTATATAAAAATCGATTTTCTGTTTTCTATAATTTTATGAAACCATACGTTACGCATCAAACTGGAAAACTACGCATACATATAACCTAGGTCGAAATGCATTGAATTTTTGATTTTGCAGGAAGAGCGATGAGGGCTGCGAAGGATCGATGGAGAAATAACGCGGAGAAGAGGCCCGCGACGGTGTATGCAGACGGCTTTGAGGGTATGACGGCGGAAGAGAGCAGGCTCCAAAACTCAGAAAGAACTCCACGCAGAGCTGAGGGCAATCAATTTACGGTCTGAGCTTATTTGCCCTTTTTTTTGTGTTTGCAGGTTCAACGATGAGGACTCGGGGCTTGACTGCGGGCACAAGTAGAGAAACGCAGGAAAAAGGGACGGACGGGGCCGCTACCAGATGTGAAACCCAAGCAGAAAAAGAACGGAAATACGCACTGATACGCACTGATACAGGGATTAATAAATCAAAATGATACCTACGCTGATTGATAAACCCGCGGCTAAGCTTAAATTAATGAAATCGATTTAGTTTCTGAGTTTATATGCAAGCGGATGAGATTTTTTTAAAACGCGTCCCTGATACCCACACAATTGAAACTCGAAATCTCCTTGTGTTTGCAGGTCTGCGTACAGGTGGATGGAAAGGCTGCGGGTTTGTTCAGTGAAATGCCCGGATTGGCCCCAATGAGCTGCTGTGACTGCTGTTTCGCTTGGTTGATCTGTTGAATGGAATTGGTTTGCTGATCTGATAGATTGAATGCGTTCTCCTTTATCCAGCTAGTGCACTGATGCATGAAACAAAGCCCATCACAGTTTTGGCATATTTTTACAGCCTCAGATCAGGAGTGGCTGAGCCTGAGAAACCCTAGACAACGCCACGATAACCCTGGAAAACAGAAAACAAGAGCTTGGCGAATATATGCAAAACTAATAAAAAAAATAAATTAAAATTAACCTAAAATCACAAAAAATTATAGCTCTAGGATAGCTAGATTTAACAATAATTGTAGTGACGTTTTTCGAAATATCAGAAAACTTGACTTCTGCTGTGAACAGAAATAAAATCTCTCATGTAAAACAGGAGATAAACTTTGAATAATTAACCCAAGGCCAAAATCAGCTGGGCTCTGCAAAGAAGAGCCTGTGGGAGTCGGCTGGTTCAGCCTAGAACTTCCCCAAACGCCCACCAATATTCTTCAGTAAAGGTTTTTCTGCACAGCTCAAGCAACCATCAGCAAAGAGAGAAAGAATGCTGCTAGATCTTAGGAAATAATGGAGATACCTGCCATTATTTCAGAAACCCTAACAACACTCAAACCCTAGCAGGTGAACAAGATACCCGTGCTCACAATACTCTAAAAACAAGCTATTATTAATGGCTGAAAAATGCAATATGCAGAAAATTAAAAAATCTCACAGCACTTCCAGAGAGTAACACCAGCCAGATTTGGACCCCAAAGTCTTCTTTTATTAATCAGAAAAAGTTTACAAGAGGGAGCTTTTTTCAGTACAAGACTCACAGATCAGATGATCTGAAATGATCCCCTAAAACCCTATATAAAGGAAATGATCCCAACGGCTAGTTCGAGTGATCCATGTTGAAGCGATCTCGACCGTCGAAGAGGATCAAGACATCTATTAATCTCATCCGTCGATTAAGATATTTTGCATGCATTCACAAAAAATATTATTATTTTATTATTTAGGGTTTTTGCTTTATTTTATGAATTTTTTTTATTTTTTTTTCATTATTTTAGTATTTTATTTATTTTCTTAAATGGATCATTCGAACTAAGCCTTTGGAAACATCACCTAGGACCTAGGACTTAGGACTCATGAGGGGACTAAAACATTTTTCAACCCTCAAGACACATTACATCATGACTTTTACAATTTACATCTTAAGGGGACAAGCCCACTTTAACATAGACCCTCAAAGACCACCCAATTCTGCGACACAACTATAATCTAGCAGGCTAACACACTAGGATTCTCCTAAAGTTCTAATAACAAAATGCATCCCGGCTTTGGGGTCAGGTTGAAGGAAAACTCTGCCGATCGTGGATCGGCGAGACAAAAAACCTTCCGGGACGTAGATTATCATTAGAAAGTTAGGTCCACCTAGGCAATTTACAAACATGACTCTGACCTGCTAAGATTATTTACATTTCACACATGCAGACTGGGTTTACAATCAAAATGATCAAGCTGCTGATGACCGTAGGATGGCACGGACACGTCGATCAGGTGCAACCCCTTTCTGCCCACAAAAAAAGGGGGGGGGTACTGCATGGATATTTTACCAGTAGTGGTCAACATCTGGCTCTACTTGGGGACACATTGCTGCACTGTAGGAATGTGAGAATCCAGAATCTGCACCCATACAACACACAGATAAAAATAAGTAGCGTTCATTCCAAAATCATCATATACATTAAGCACAGGAAAGATAAAAGCTCTTCATTTATTGACTAACTAATAACATGAAAAGTAAATCTAATCCTACAAACTGAAATGAAATGCTGAAAAGACAAGGATTAAGGATAGAAATACAATACAGAAGATGCCCCATGGCATCAGATATCATCTCTGAAGAACAGCTTGAGCATTTGGCCGTTCGCTGGTAGATCAAGTGGTTCGCCATCCAATCTGCTCAAGTAGAATGAGTTTGGCCTAGCTATATCTCTAATGATGTATGGTCCCAGCCACAAACTATCGAACTTCTTATGTTTTCCCGGCTTTTCATTCTTGCGATCCCAAAGTAAAACCATATCTCCAACCTGCAAAGATCTAGATCGAGAGCATTTATCAAAGCTTTTCTTAATATTAGATTGATTTTTACATATAGCCTCAAAAGCTGTCTGACGAGCCTCATCTAATTCCACAATATGATCTATCCTATTCTGAACAACATCTTTATTAGTGGAAAATTTTTGGAGAAGTTGATAAGCTGGCAATTTTAGGTGCACAGGTAAAGTAACATCCAAACCATAAACTAATTCAAAGGGAGATTTACCAGTAGATTTCTTCTTAGTAATTCTATCTGCCCATAAAGCATACTTGATTTTGCTGTCCCAAGATTTCTTATTATCTCCTACTATCTTCTTGATAATGGTTATAAGATTTTTGTTACTTGATTCAGCCAAACCATTACCCCGAGGATAGTAATTTGACGAATGAGATAAGACAATGCCATACTTGAAACAAAAGGATGAAAACTCTAAAGAACTAAAAGCCCTGGCATTGTCCGTAGTGATCTTAGCGGGGACACCAAATCTAGTAATGATGTTATTCTCAATGAAATCCATAATCACCTTTCCAGTGGCATTCTTAGTAGGAATGGCTTCGACCCATTTAGTAAAATAATCCGTGGCAGTCAAAATCCATGAGTAGCCATTACTAGAATTTTCATGAAACTTCCCTATGAAGTCCAGACCCCAATGCTGAAAAGGTGCCTCTACAATGACAGGTTGTAGAGGAAGGGCAACAAGCTTCTGCTTCCCAGTGAATAGTTGACAGGCTT
>APFE031659730.1:0-13398 GCA_000404065.3 Pinus taeda
CATAATATACTCAGAGCCAACATAACAATAATAATGTAAGGGCACAATAATAACAATAGTGGGCTTCTATGGGGCACAATAAAAACAATATGGGGACTACATGGGTACAACAATATCATAAGGGGGTTGTACTAATAACAGTAAGGGGTTACACTAGTAGTATAGGGGCATAACAGTATATGGAAGAGAAAATCATGAATTATTTTACCAAAAGAACTGTGTTGGTGGTAAAAATGTGATCATTGTGGAAATTTAACTTTGTTTCACAACAAATATCTCTTAATATGAATGATCAATCATTGTCCAACATAAAAGTGGAATGGAAGAGATATTAATATATCCATACATCCACTGGTGCAAGTGGTAGTACAAGTGCTAGAAGGATCGATTTACAACAAGAAGGAATTTTTGTGATAGGGTTTTTGAAGAATTTTGAAACAAAAATTTATAACTACACCAAACATTCTCATAAATCTCGATGGCATGACCTGAAATTCAAACAATCCGTGAGTTTTTTCCACCAGTGAAAATTTTGTGAATAGTTGATTTTGCAGAAAATTACACATTTGTTGCACAAAATGAAATATAGAGTGAATATTATCATTCTGAGTAAGTAACTATGCTTATCCATGTTCTATATAGACATGTTGAACAAAATGTTGATCATATAGAAAGAACCAATCACAAACGACATGTTATTAAAGAATATAATTTTTATATCAATGATGATCGTACACATGATACACATTTTGTACAACATTCCTTTGATAAGATTTATGATTCATTGAAAGCTTGAGGAATAAAATTCAATGAACATTGGATATGGTTAGATGGATGCACATATCAATTGAAATCTTCATTGTCATTTTTTTAATTTTGTTGTCTTCATATTAAAACAAACATTCAACATTGCTAGAATTTCTTTGACATTCGTCATGGAAAAGGAAAACATGATGACGCAGGGGCATGTATAAAATGAGCACTTAGAAGATATTAGATGGAACACTCTGCCAATCAAGTTGCCTTAGCTGATCAATTTGTTCAATGGTGCATTTTTGCACTAAGCCATGAGACTAACCCATCAAGGGAGGTACATAGGTAAGGCATAATAGAACTGTATATATTTAATATAGGATGATTTTATTATTTAGAATTTTAAAATTATAGTTTAAATAACTAATCGATGATTATCTTTGAGATATAAATTATATTTTAAGTAACATATTTAAATTCTTGTTTGAATTTACAACAAGTTCTTTTGGCATACTGCAGTCGAAGATGTAGATAAATTGATTTGATATGACGCTGAAATAGTAAAAGGGACTTGAAAATTGCAATCAATTAAAACAAAAGAGTACCGAAATGTGTTTGCATTTTATAAAATAAAATAATCTTGTTTTTGTCTTGTTTGCATAGAGGACACAAAATTCAATGATATTTGTGAAAACAATATGTATGTGAAAGCTTGGCAACATACCAAACTTAATACAAAGGGGAAAATGTCGCTTGCGAGCTTGGAAGAGATGGAATTAGAGGATACTATAGTATCATCCAAAGGTGAGAGAATTTTTGATCTTGTTAGAGAAGGTAACATTTCAATTTCTTTCAAAAGGTATATATAATATATATTATGTTTTTAAGATCATTGTTTATAAGTATAGATAATAGTTAAAATATAGATCTAGATCTAATAAAATTATACATGTCGATAGCTAATTTCTTGTTAATGATGATCTAGATTTGCACATTGTTTTTTATTTTGCAGGAGATGTTTTGTTGTAGTTTCACCCATTAACAACATAGAAGATGTCAAGAATTATTTGATGCGGTGCATTGAACGAAAGATGAAGTTATTGGAGAATATGTCGATACCAATTTAATATATGAAAGTAGATCTATTATACTGAAAGGATATTTTTTCCAATACCTGATCAAATTGAGAGTCATGTTTACTTTCAATACTATCAACCCAATGCCATAAGTTGTCAATATAGATACTTGGTGTGTGCAACACGCATAAATTTGGTAGGAGTTCAATCAAGAAAAAAATAAAAAAAATAGAGAATGTGAAAATCCGAGCATGAACGAATCATTGAAGATAACACTCAATTATAATATTTTAATTGAATTGGCCAACAATATCTTCTCCTTTTATTCATCTCTGAAAAAGAGTTCAAGTAGATAGTTAGCCTTCCTTTTTGTGTACTCTTAAGTTGTTCATTCTAGCTACTACTAGGTATTACATAATTGTTTTAATTAATGTTGTGCCTTTGTTGTTAAGTTAAACGAAAATTCAAAGATCCCAAATACTACTATGCACAATCTTCTTGTTTGTTTTTGATCATACATCTATCATGTTTGCAATGCATTTTTCTTCTTTATGTCATCTTTGTGTCTTCTCAAACATTTTTAGTGCTATCTTAGTGGAATGATTTATTTTTATTAAAATTGAATTACCATCAATTTAAAATGTTTTGTATATCTATCATATATTGATAGAATCAAATTTGCGTCCTAAATATTTCAAAAAAATGAATTTTATGGTGTGCTTGTACTATACATGCAGTGCATAATCCATCTATATGTGCATTGAATAATCTCCATTATATGAACCTATTAAAACTAACAATGCATGCTCCACACAGTATTTAATATTTGAAAATTTCATTTACTAACACAAAAGTTAGGCCCACATTGAGATTAATGCAACTTCAATTAATTCAACATTGCAATTTTTAATTCCCAATCTCTAAGATTTCTGAAGTTTCACGAAAAATACAATAGTAATAGACTTTAAGAAAAATAAGGTATTTTGAATTTTGAATTTATGTATTTAACAAGCTTAATGGATTTTCCTTTTGTACAAAGCACATATATCATATATATGTACCATAAATCCCATATAAAGAGAGAGAAAGTGCAATGGTCTATTATTTATGGGGCATTTACTACAAATTTACTTATAAAAAAAAAGTTCATGAGGTTATAATATAATTTATTCCCATGTTTATATGAAATATTTCATCTCATACCTATTACTTCTATTATAAAAAGTCGGTACCCACATTTTCTAAATTAAATGTCTTTGTTGTTTACAATTTTGATGCATTCTACTTATCCACATTTTAACTATATATATTCATTCTATTTATCACTTGATGCATTCTACTTATCCACATTTTAACTATATATATTCATTCCATTTATCACTTGATGCATTCTACTTATCATTTAACTTCAAACATACATCACTTGAAAAGTTGGTAAGAGGAAACTGTAACTATTACAAAGGGTATCAAAAGTTGGGTTCTAAAACTCTACATATGTCAGCGAAAAAAAGTACCAACACATTGCAAATTTACTTTCAATACTTCATATGCATGAACTTAAATATAAAACTTTTAAGCATCAAAACATGAATCATGCAGAATATACCATGTTTTATAATCTTGATTGTTGATTAAACTCACAAATTATAACTTGAAACCTTGCATCAAACAAAGAGTTGGAAATTAACTAGAACAAACAAGCAAAGGTTGATCAATGAGAACTTTAGTGGGTAATAATGGCATCCAAAATGTGACTTATATGTGACTACATTTGTTCACAATTTTGATGCATTCTACTTATCTACATTTTAACTATATGCATTCTACTTATCACTTGGTGAATTCTACTTATCATTTAGCTTCAAACATACATCACTTGAAAAGTTGGTATGGGGAAACCGTAACTATTACAAATGGTATCAAAAGTTGGGTTCTAAAACTCTATATATGTGAGCCATACAAAGTACCAACTAAATGAAAATTTACTTTCTTTGCTTCATATTCAAGAACTTAAATGCAAAAACTTTATGCATCAAACCATGCATCATGTAAAATGTACCATGTTTTATAATGATGATTATTGATTAAACTCACAAACTATAACTTCAAACCTTACATCAAACAAAGAATTGGAAATTACCTAGAAAAACCAAGCAAAGGTTTATCAATGAGAACTTTGGTAGGTAATAATGACATCCAAAATGTGATGTATACGCGACTACATTTGTTCAAAATTTTTGATGCATTCTACTTATCCACATTTCAACTATATGCATTCTACTTATCACTTGATGCATTCTACTTATCATTCAACTTCAAACATATATCATTTGAAAAGTTGGTATGGGAAAATTGTAACTATTACAAAGGGTATCAAAAGTTGGGTTCTAAAACTCTCCATATGTGAGCCATACAAAGTAGGAACTAAATGCAAATTTACTTTCATCACTTCATATTCATGAACTTAAATGTAAAACCTTTAAGCATTAAACCGTGCATCATGAAAAATGTACTATATTATATAATGAAATTTTATAGTATGTTTTCTTTGAAAAACTTTAATTTAAAGCTTCATTATCAACCCACATCCATATTATCTCTTTTATACAATATGATGATCTATTCATGAACGAAAAGTGTACACCATGTTTTATAATGCAATTTTAAGTTATGATTGCTTTAGACATCTACACCATGATAAGGTTCATGAATAAAAAATGTACCATGTTTTATGATTTACAATTTTACTATTCATTAAACATCTTGACAAAACCTAAGTATCAATCCAAATCTATATTATCGTCTACAACATTATAAGAATCATCATCCAAAAAGTATAAACTCCAATTTTGTATATTAAAGATTGATTCATAAAAAATTATAATAAAATATGTCCAAAAATTATATCATGATTAAAGTAATATAATACAAAGATTATAAAATAAAAATATGCATTAAGGAGAATCTCACTCACATTTACAGTCTATCATCATCCTCATCCTCATGTGTGCCCTGTGAAACATTTGCAGATTCATCATACATAAGATTTTTACTTTTAAATTAATTTTAATATAAAATGAAAGAGAATTTTATCATCAAAAACAATTATAATAAGGTTTGCAATTCCATCAATACTATGTTCCCCTTGCATGTTTCCCTCGTAGGGTGCCTTTATAACACAGTACATTGTATATTATAAAAATATTAAATTTCACATGAAAATTGCATGAAACTCGTAATATTAAAAAATTTTAACAAATTTCAATTTTGTCACTATCCCAACCCCAAGTGACTCCATCGCTAATGTTCTAGAGAATGCAAAAAAGCTTCACAAACCTAAAATTTTAAAAAATTTGAAAATTTACATAATCTCATTTTCAACAAAAATTGCTTCAATTTATAACAAACAAAATTTAAATATTGAAACTTGTGATAAACCCAATCTCAACCACATTCCATAGGGAGGAAGAGAGTCGCAATAGTGTCAAAAAATGCTGATGGAATGAATCTTTATTAAATTTAAATATGTAATTATTCCTTTTACAAAAATGTCTTCGCAATACCGATATAATGAAAGTAAATTAATAGCATGAACATGTTCTTTAAGAAAACTAACATCTCTCAACATATCTTCATTTGAGCCTGAACTCGACAAAGTTAAACTATGAAATTTTTCATTCAATAAACGAATTAACTACAAATAATGAACTTTATTAAACATTTGTGTTAGATTATATCTGGAAAATTTTACAAAATGTCTGTGAATCAAAATTAACGCATACATTAGATTACAGTAAAATATCAACCCTAAACATTAACACATACTGATCCCATGATCTCTTCCTCATGACCAATTAACTCTTGCCAACCATCATGAAAAGCCTTCAAATACACTCTAACCTCTTCAATATTCATATTATCTATTTCCACATAATGAATATTTAAATACAAAATTAGCATGTGTATCAACTCGTGCTCTTTTTCGATTTAGACCGACATCAATTCTAGTTAATGCAGTCTGTATGTTGTCTATAATGACATCCCTTACTTCTTGACCAATTTGAGAAGTGACATCCATCTCTGACCATAGAGTTACCAAAAGAGGTGAAGGATGAAGCAATGTAGTACCCCTTAATTCACCATTCTGATCATATGTCTGAACTTTTCTAGTACCATAATATTTGGATGGAAGGTTAGTACAATCAAGTTTCAGACCCAAAAAAAAACTTTGAATAAAATAATCAAGAAAAATAATGTAGAACCTCGTCATTCCATGGAATCTCACTATACACTGCAATTAACCTATCATATAAATGGTGGACTATTTCAGGGTGCTTGAAATATCGCACCTTCAACATCTTTCTTTTTGGCCCTTATTTAAAATTAAACATAGATTTGGCATGTTCTTTTGTAATCCTCCTATTTACTTTAACCCATTTATCGGAACCCATCAATGTTTCCTTTCTGTGCCTCATCATATATATAAAGCCATCAATTGTTGGCCCAAGGTTCTTGTAAATATCAAGAAATGTACTTAGAGAATGTAAAATGATTTCTAAGCTTTATCGACTCTCTATAGCGAGCTCCAACCTCTCAAGATCATCTTTCAATTTTGAATAATGAGTTGGACACCTCTATAACATGCACTATTGGAGATTTGTCTCCCAAGGAAACTCATGAGGAATATCCAACGAATAGGTGGTGATTGGCGTATAGTCTACTTCTTTAAACACCATCCTTTGCCTACATTGAATTTTGTCCACATTTTTACCCCATACTTCAATATAATTACATAAATATTAAAACATGTTCCACTATATTTATATAAATGAAAAATAGACATACATGTATATATACATATAAATTTGTTTTAACATAAAAAATTAAATTATATAATTTACCAAATGGAGGATCATGATTTGATTGAGATTGACAACCACCCGAAGATGGTTGAGCACAATCATGCCCAAGTACATGAGTTGATTGAGCTTGTTGGCCACTGGGAGAAATTTCAATATCCTTACATGATGACCTAGTGAGATATGCTTCTAAAAAAGATAGAAATTATAAATTAATAAATTTAAATTGACAAAACTCAATTCAATATGTATGTACATATGATTCTACCAATTTATGATTTAAGTAAATGCACATAAACATATGTATACCATACCACGATGATGTCTCATTGATGATATTACTCTCTTATCCATGACCAATCTGTCACATGATAGAAAGTCGCACTCAAGCGATTGCTCGAGACTCACTTGATGCTTCTATTAGTGTTTACTCCATCGAACAATATCAATGGTGACTATCATCGTGATTAGACCCATCATCATATTATCATATAATATATATTTCAAAAAACCCAAGTTACCTCATGCATTTAAAAATATTTAAAATTACTATTTAAAAACATTAAAACTTCAAAAAATTAGTAAGACAGATAAATGTAACTATTTAAGGGTTTCTTCAAAATGATTTGGTGTATAGTTATCTTAGGCCCAAGATAATAAATATAAACAAGTAAATACTCGATATTTAAATGTTCAATTCAAATATACTGAAGACTAAAAACACAAATGATAAAGTGCAGATCTTGAGAATTAAACACATTTTTTTCTTAAACTTATCACCTCGATAATTCACCTAATAATTCACCAGGTAGTGATTACATAGTCAGGGCACACTTAATATAGTATTTAAGAAACACATGGTCACTAAAGATATCACATTTATAACTAAAAACACACACACACATATCAGAGATATCTTACAATGTCCATCAATAAATTTTGCTGGAGTGGTTCTTGATACTAATTCATAATTCACACAAAGATCTTGAATTAACATTTCTCCATACAATAGATCACTAGACATCATATAAAATTTGCATAAATACTTATGCTAAATGATTGAAATTGAATAGAAATAATTTTTTCTTATTACAATTCCATTGGATCCATAGTCTCTAGTTGTTCCTAAGCCTTCTATAGGTGCAATATAATATGTTTCATTGTTTTTTGTCCTTCTAGTTACATCCCTTTTCCTTTAGAGGACTTTGTTCATCACAATATTGTATAGCACATACGTAATCACTACTTATCCTCGATTGGGATAACAAGAAATTTCAATGCATAATGTCCATTTTTCAACCCTATTTAATGGGTTTTTTGATCCCTTTAAAAAACAAATTCAATAAAATGAATAATATATTTCTTTTTTGAAAATTCCTTGGCCATAAAATGTTTGATCAAGAACTTTATGGGAGAATGATGAAAAATAAATATCTAAAATCAAATTCGATCATGGAATAATCAGACTCTTGATGTGTTAGTACGAATGACAAATGGTAGGAGTTATTACTTCCTTTGGAAACACTAATACCAATTGTATGTTTCAAAAGTGGAGATATCGAATTGTCACTGTTTACTAATGTAAATTCAAATTTAGTTTATATATATTATTATTTTATTTTTTTTTTAAAATTGGAAACCATTGCAGAAGCCAACTTCTTTTCCCGCCATTTTAGATCTCATCCATTATTAACATAATTTGAAAATAAACCCCACATTTTAGGTTTTATCTTCTATATTATATTAATAGAATGAAGATTCCAATACGCTGAGAAGGAAGCTCCTTCTAAATTGAATGTTGCTTCATTAAAAAATCAAAATTGTGGAGCTTTAACAATTGATTGTTTTGCATTGTTATAAAAATTATATTAAAAACAATTTTTTAGATAGTACTAAAAAATTTCAAGTTTTCTAGATCTCCATTTGAAGCAAATTGTCAGTGATAAAATTATTCAGATGTAATGACCATATGTCCTACAAATTGGACAAGGGTGATTGTGTGTGCTCTCTCCAACTTTGAAACAACATCTACATGATTGTGGGTTGTATACTTCAATAGATATTCCAGTCAAAGGAGTGTACAAGATTTCAATGAATTGTTTTCACCTTTTTGTATATTTTAAATTCAATTTCTTCACATTTTAGTGAGAGTACCCTATGTTAGAGACACCTACATCCCATATGACATTGTGTAGAATTTGGGGGTTTCTTCCACATTTCCTTAGATGTATTTCCTAGAGTGTAAAAAAATCAAACAAGTTATTTATTAGTACATGGAATGACCCATATCCTAAATAAAACTTAATAATGAAATGATTTGACAATTCATGGTCAATGGCTCTATCCATATTAAACATGATAAACAAGAATTTATAAATATGAACACAAACTTGTGTAAGCCAAGGTCAGACATTACTACCTTGAGAACTTAAGCTATGCCACCTTTAAAAATCAAAAGAAATCATCATTCCAAATATCCATAATCTTGAAAGACATTACCTTTGTATAGATTAAGTCAAGATTCTCTAAAATTATTATGCATCTTGTTTAGGAAGTTTGTGAAAATTTTGAATTTATTGAAGAGGTACAAGGAAGGATTCAAGAACCAAGAAATGAATAAAGGAAAGAAAGATATGAAACAATAAATATACAAATTAAATAGAAATGGGACATTTGAAGATGACAAAGGTCTAACCCTCTTGATCTTAGAGGGGAATAACATCAATTTCCAAATATTCCACAAGGAGTTTTCCCTGTTAATAGTGGTGATATAATTATGGATCCTAAGGAACATCATGACCATTTATTGAATATATGTGATATTCATTAAATTCAACATGATAATTTCATTATTAAAGCCTCCGTGCAAACCCTGATAGGACTAGCATATGATTGATATCTTTCAGTATCTATGGGAACAATTTCTTCTCTTGATGATATCAAAGAGGTATTCATAATGAGATATGCTAAGCTAATTTCATATCATACATTTCTAATAAGTTTCACTAAAATTCATTATGAAAATAATGAAAAACTCAAAGATTTTAAGTTGTATCGCTTTTAGGATCTGCAACAAATTCCTAATGATCACAATCCAAATGATCTAGTAGTATTTGGATGTTATGAAAATGCAATGTCCTCAAATATAAAGTATGCTCTCAAGTATTTTCAAATCACCACCCTAGAAGAAACAATGAGAAAATCAACTTAGATGGAAGAAGATATGATATAAACTAATGATAATTTCGAAATCATTCTTAGGTGTGTTCAAATCCAAGTATCGAGGCTAGTCGTATTTTCCCATCCTTATTCTTCATCAAAACCAATTCAAGAATAAGGATTTGGAAGGGGAATTTTTCAAGGGAAACCTATAAATGTAAGAAACATTGCAAAATATGCTTCCAAAGTATGACAAAAAGAAACGTTACATAACAAAACCATACCAAATGTCAATGAAAAGGGGAATTCACTACAAGAAAAAAGGACATTAGTGAGGGGCGAAAAATGTGACCATAATCTCATTGGTGACTGTCAAAAGATCATTCATCACCAAAAACTGAACGTCACTAAAGGTGGCATTGCCAAAAGTATAGGTGTTGTAGTGACATTCAAAGTCCGTCACCAATAATGATTTATAATGATGGATAACGACCGTCACCATTTCATATCAGCAATGGTGACAGACCATAACCTTCATCACCAAAAACCAAAGTCACCAAAAGTATATGTGTTGTAGTGACATTCAAAGTCCATCACCAATAATTATTTATAATGAAAGATAGAAACCATCACCATTTAATATGAGCAATGGTGATGGACCATAGCCTTGGTCACCAAAAACTGAACGCTACCAAGGGTGGCACCACCAAAAGTATAGGTGTTATGGTGACATTCAAGGTCTGTAACGAATATTGATTATAATGATGGATAATGACCGTCACCATTTCATATGAACAACAATGATTTATTGTGATGGATCTTTCACGGCCATCACTATTGGTGCATACATATGGTGGCATTCATTGACCATCACTAAAAGCCGCATTGCTAGAAGTTAGGTGTTGTGGTGACATCAAGGTCCATTAAAAATAATGACTATAATGACGGACAATGATCGTCACCATTTCATATCAACAAAAACGATTTATATTTACAGACCTTTGAGGGCCGTCACTATTGATGCATATATATGGTGGTGTTCGTTAACTATCACCATTTCATATTTTTGGTGAGGGTCGAAAAATGTTACCAAAGCTCATTGGTGATGGTCAAAAGAGTCTTCATCACCAAAAATTTATCGTCAACATTCCATATGGATGTCAGGGCATGATGGAATCGAATCACCGACCTCCTTATTGTAATGCATGTGCTCTTTCATGGAGCTATCACCCTTTAAATAATTAGAATTTTAAAAATTAGACATAAATTGTAAATTCTACAACTTTCAATCAATTAAAGTCACGAAAATATTTTACTAAACAAGAAAAGCGTCGTCTAAGCTGCAGGTCCCTACCTAATGGTTATGGAAGTTATGAAGGGTGGGTGGAAGGAAAAATAGTTATGTATAGGAGAATCAATATGTTCAATTGAATACTCAATTATAAGTGAAACTATGAAGATATTCATAACCTATAAATGATCTATAACTAACAAATGCAACAAATATTGCAAAGGAAATTTCATAAGGGGATAGCATATGGAAGAAGAGCATTGATGAAGACAGATGCAATATCTTATAGGTTGAGTGAAAAAAAAATATTAATGTTGTTGTTGTTTGGTGTTTAGGTATCTGAATGGTATCTAAAATTCTAAGAAAATGTATCAAGCTCTGGAAAAAAAATAAAAAATAAATATAATATATATATATAATATTATATATAAAATAATTATAATAATATATATATTATATATAAATAATATAATATATATAGTAATATATATTTCCCCTTTACATAAACCAACATGCAATTTGGAATTTCACAAGTCCTTAAAACATGACAACAACCAACAAATAAAAAAAATTGACTTGGACAAAAAGCAATAACTTCACCTTCATTCTTGAGTTGCTTCTGTTTATTTGAATTTGACTTGTGACATACTTTATCTGACAAGGAATCAAAATCATCACTAGTATTAAATTCATCCAACACAGACTTTGGATATTCCATTGACATCTGTGTTTTTGATTCCATGCTTGAAAACCATGGAGTTTCTTGTCGATAGTAGAATAAAATGTGTGCTTGCCACTCGAGAAGACATTCATTATTTTCCATTGTTACCTGATAGAAACCAAAGGGACAACACAATATCAGTGTACACAAAATCCCCTACTGAAATATAATAATAACTTATCTAAGAAGTCCAATATATTTGGAAATATTGTTTCTTTAGATTTAAAAAAGGTTGTGTTGTACAATACTTCTATCTATTTATCCATGCAATGATATAATAGCATATATCACATGGTAGCAATCTACAACACCTAAAGTAAAAGTACAAATTTTCTCAAGAAAAAAGATTTAGAAAAGAGCTTTGAAAACTATAAGTTTGACATCAAAGTTTTAATTAGTTTAACAACAAACTAGTTGGAGTTTGAAAATCAAAATCATTCATAGGAAACGAATAAGACAATGGCCAAAGTCGCTACTCATACGAATAAAGCAAGAATCACTATTGCCATTGCATATAACTAAAATTTGGGCAGAATAGTTAGATATTATTTTCCGGGAAGACTCATTACTACCATAATTTTTTTCCACGGTCTATTGTGTCTCTAGACCTAGATTAGATAGCTTACCATTCTCAAGTTCTACATTTCAAGTATTGATTTCTGGCTCGCCCTTTAAAACATAATTCTACCACTCCATTTTATTTTGTTTTGTCAAGAGAATTGGTAGGACCTTCCCATCCTCTATTTTAGATCATCAATAACCATCCATCAATGATATAAAGAATAACATATACACAACAAAGGCCAAATATGTTCTTGTTGTATACCTATATTCTAGGACTCATCTGACCTTACTAGTGGAAAGAGCTCACCCTGAAAAAATAACATCCACGTGGAATTTACAAAACTTTTTAAAATCAAGGTCCAAGTAAACCAATCAAAATATGAACATCCTTTTAATCAATAAAATCTTTAACTTAAAATAAAAGTGGCCTAAAATTCAATGTTATATCAACCATGTCAAGTAACTAACATTGAGTGAGAAATACAAGCCATTCATATTGGATTAGTGAAATAATTGATCTGATAAAGCTCAAAATCAAACAGATGACTTACAACTAGGAAATGCAAATAAATGACTTGGAACTAAGACATGAGGTTGCCCTTTCAACCCTTCCGTTAAATAACTCTTCTTTATTTCATAGACCATTAAACATTTTTTGATACTAGGTGGAAGTGGTATTGTAACATTAACCTTTGATAGTCTGTGTCCACGACTACTTCTCAAGATCTGCTCCATTACCAGCATTTGGTGGTAGATAGGATACACGCAAAAACTATCAACATTAAAATGAAATATACATCCTTGTAAAAAAATGGGAGGAAAAAAATATCCACAGATTGAAACAAACTGTAGGATACCTCATTCCCGCAACGTGATTATCTTGTCATGAACAATAAAAAAATAAATCTGGAGAAATGTAATTTTTTCCACTTTTTGACAATGAAATCTTTTGCATATTCTATGAACAATTGGTTA
>APFE031659741.1:0-21867 GCA_000404065.3 Pinus taeda
TGAGATCCAGTGGGAAATCTCTGTGTATATGTGTTTTATGTGTTATGCTCTCGCATTTTTTATTTTTCCTGTGATTTAGAATTCATATGCAGGTAATTTTTGTACGGGGTTAAAACCTACAGGGAACAAATGGGGAGGCCTGTACTGTAATGGTCCCCGATTCAACTAAGGATGGTGAACTAGAAAAAAATCATACCCATGGGGCAGCTGCAGGGAGTGACCATGGATATTGAGGGAGCGAGCATGCTTGCAGATTTTGAGGTAATAGAGATTGTTGATGACAACAATCCCTACCCTACGCTACTGGGAATTGACTGGGCTACTAATATGAATGGGGTAATCAATTTGAAGAAGCAAAAGATGATATTTAAGAAGAAGTCACTACGAGTAATAATACCCCTAGATCCTATTGAAGGATCACGCTATACAAAACCGATCCGCGACTATGAGAGTGATGATGATCTAGATTGCATCTATAAGATAACATACCAAGACTAGGTGAATCACGCTGCGGATGGGCAGATTACATGGGAGTGTGACATCTCCTGCACTTCAAATTCCGACGAGGAAATAGAAGGTTGGTAGAATCAGTTACATGAAGTAACTACAATGAATTGCAACATGATGACCCAGTCGCTACGTTATGTGTCATCAAAGGAAAGAAATCTGTCTACTTATGATGGAATGAATGAGGTAGATACCTTTTTGGATGCATTTGAGAGGGAGGTTCTAGAAAAGTGATGCTTCTAGGCCTTGGACTAGGCACTACGCGCTACACCTGCAAGATGGTGGGGTACGCATAAGGGGAGCTCAGATGATTGGCGTGAATGTAGGAGAATGATGTGAGCATGATTTGGGAAGCCTAGAATGCAGCTGATAGACAATTATTATGGGCAGAATGATCCGCGCACATGGATGCAGGCCTATGGAGAAAAGCTCCACCCTGAGCAGGTGCACCTGTACTCCGCGCTAAAGTACCTGGTCAATAAGCTTGTGTTGGGGGGGGCGCATCTGTAGATGGCTCTTATTGTTCCAAGAGTATGATTTTGAATTTGTTGTGAAGCCTAGATGATTGAACACAGGAACTAACCACTTATCACGCATTGAGACAGGGGAGGAACCCACTAATTTGGAGGAAGGATTACCTAATACTCATCTTTTTGTTATGCGTGTCGCGGATGGACATTTTGAGAATATAATACACTTCCTAACAACTGGAACTATGCTAGAAGGATACTTTGTCCAACAAAATAAGGAATTAGTGGTGTGTACAGAAGACTTCTCTGTCATTCCTGGGCATTTATAAAAAATGGGGAATGGAGAAATACTTCGAAGGTATGTACCTAAATTTTAACAGATTAGCATCCTCGTGAACGCTCATGGGAGTGTTGCAGGAGGAAATTATGCGGGAAGAGAAACTACATAGAATATTCTATGAGCAGGGTTGTGGTGGCAAAACCTTCATCAGGATTCAAAAGCATATTGCAAGGTGTTCGACGTATGTCAAAGAAAATGTAGGCCATCACAGAGGGATGAAATGCCTTTGAATCCACAAATGTCGTTGCAACCATTTGAAAAGTGGGCAATATATTTTGTAGGACCTATTCAACCCCAAGGAAAGACATGCACGAGGTACATTATCACTGCAACTGAGTATTTGAATCGTTGGGCAAAAGCGCAGCAGATGAAGGATTGCACGGGCACGACTATTGCAAAGTTTCTATTTGAGCATGTACTAACACAACTTGGCTGCCCAAAGATCTTGATGAGTGATCGGGATATGCACTTTCTGAACGAGATGATCAACGCACTGACGGAGGAATCTCAGATGTATCACCAAAAGAGAAAACCTTATCACCCGCAGGCTAACAAACAATGGAGGCATTCAACAAAGTTCTTGAAAATGCACTAACCAAGGTATGCAATGCTCAACGAAATGATTGGGACCTATGCATACCTACAGTATTGTGGGCTTATCAGACAACATGCAAGAAGTTAATGGGACAAACACCCTTTAGGTTGGTATACAAGGTTGAAGCTGTGGTGCCTATGGAATACATCATGCCTAGTCTATGCATAGCAGTGCTCACAGGTATGATGGATTACAGAGACCTAGAAGAAAGGCTCGCACAGTTGGCTAAGCTGGAAGAAGAAAGATTTTTGGCTGGGTTTCACCAGCAGGTCTAAAATTAATGCGAAACGGCATGTCACGATCGACATATTAAGCTGTGCACCTTTATGGTGAATTAATTGGTGCTATTATATGACAGTAAGTTGGATAAATTTCCAGGGAAGCTCAGAATGCATTGGTTGGGGCCGTATGTTATTAAGGAGATTACCGACAGTGGCGTGGTCTAGCTGGTTAAGTTGAATGGAGATCCCTTCCCAGGAAAAGTGAATCACAGTCGTTTGAAGCCATATACAGGTGGTCCAACCATCTAACTAGCTGACAAAAGCAAAATATTAGCACTCCAGGTAGCTGAAAGGAGGCATGGGACTATAAACTACACTGCCCGAGAGCTGCGTGATGTTAGGATTATGCGAAGCAACGAAGTGTCACAAGGTCTGCGACAACGCGAAGACAGCTGCACTAGTGCGCAAGTCTACTGGAAAGTGACCGTTAAATTCACTATTCATGATTTGATGGTTGGTTTGAGGCCAATGGAATGGGTGACAGGCATTTAAGGCAAACTATATGGATTGGATCCTTGAAAATCTACTGCCAATCTAGCATTAATGGGCCGAATGTGGGGGGAATGGTCGAATTCAAATTCAAAAGGCCCTATAAATTACAAGTGGTTTTCCAGCTAACAACACTTGCCATTTTGAGAATTGAGTTTTTTTGCGCTCAAATATACATGAACTGAGACCTATTTGAGACCCTGAAAGTGTATTCATTGTTTGAGCAATTACCAGAGACACTACAAGAATTGTGGAATAGCATTATGTCAGCACCTGCAGAAGCCATGGACACAAAAGTAATGACAGCTGAGGAAGCTGCACAGGAAATTATGGTAGCAGAAGCCCCAGAGAGTGCCGGAATAATAGTTGAGGTCCCTAAATCACCTAGAAAAATGTGACCTAAGAAGGATAAAAAGGCTATGATATTAGTGCGTGTCTCACCACGAAACCCACAGTGGACCAAGCTCACCTTGCAGGAAAAGGGGAAGGCCATTAATTTGGAAGCCAATGAGGAGGAGTCTGAAGAAATCCTAGTGGATGAGGAGGATGTAGAAATGGAAGTTGAAACCCAGGGTGCAGACCCTATTACCCGGTTACCTGAATATGTTCCTCTGCATAAGGGTAAAGTCAAGGTGCCAAAGGACATAGATGAGAGAAAGAGCTCTCTACAAACTCTGCTTCTCCTAGATGATATTGTTTTTGAGGGACCGCACTTGGGGCGAGTTCTTGTGTTGAAGTTTGGAGATTGGGACCTTGTAGACCACGAGAAGTTCCCACATTTAGCGACTGAGAAGCTAATGTACCATAGGATTGACGCGATTGGTGGAACAATTAAATTGGAGCCTTGGACATGGCTAAGAGGTGTAGAGAAAGCTGGGTTTCTAAACCTGCTCTTGGTGCTGCATTACCACCGTGCCCCAGTGACCGTTTTTGTCATCAGGCAGCTCCTCTGCTTGGTGCATGATGGGTGTTTGTGGCTGGAGGATCCCATTCCCATCACAGACCATTTGATTTATCGAATTACATGGTTACCTCACTTAGGGAAGGATCCAACCAATATTTATAAAGGAAAAGGTGGCGAGTTGGCCCTCGCAGAAGCCATGAAGAATAGGTTCAAGTTGGAGAAGAAGAAGCGAGGATACACCATCTCTAGCATTAACAACCATGCACTCAAGGTCGTGACACAAATCCTAGTAGGGAAGGTAATGCAGAAGTGCCGCGTGGATGAGGTGCCCACGCCGGTGGTTGCACTAGTGGCCCAATGTGCGGAAGGAGTCCAATTCAACTGGGTAAACTATCTATGCGGTGAATTCCTTGCAAACTGTCGCAAGGCACAAGAGCAAGGAAAAATGTTTCACTATGCGTGGCTCCTATTGTCGATAGTACTAGTTGCATGGGAATTGCTCGAAGATAACCAATTATCTTTGGTCGCGCCAGACCTTCCAGAGGCAATGAAGTATGTTTTATTGTGGGTGACCAAGGATGTGCAACATATTAGAGAAAGTAAGATATTCTGGGTCTTAATGGAAATGAGCATCCTAGTGGGGATCAATCACAAGCCATGGTTATTGCCCACAGTCTATGCCAGTTTTCAGAGCTTTGTAGAGTTCAAAGAGGATTTCCACCACATATTTATTAGGGTGTGGAAGGACCCCACAAAGACGTGGCACAAATTACCATATTTGGCGAGTGACGACGTGATATTTGCAATCCTTGAGTCTTGGCCGCCAGAGTGGCGTGCTCTAGTTGGCTCCACGGTGGAAACAGATAAGTTCACTGCGCAGCGTAAGAAGGAAGAGAAAAAGCTTTGAATGGCGTAGCTGGAAAAGAAGCACAGAAAAGAGGAAGTAGAGGCTAAGGCCCAGGCAGTGCACGACACCGCAAAAGTGGTGGAACACATAAAACAGGGGAAGCAAAGCGCGAAGGACAGAAGTCAACTTCACTTGGCACTGAGGCAAAAACAAAGATAGAACAAGGTGGCACAGACCCGCAGACGACATCCACCCAACTCAAGCGTCAATGATCGCGAGAGCAGACAGGGCCACGAAAGAAAAAAAATGCATCAAAGACGTCCTTCAACCCAATCGCCCTCACTAAGGGGTATTTCCATGACATTGGAGAAATGGTGAGGGATGTCACCGCGGAGGCCCTCCAACAATTTGAAGAACAACAACAGCTGGTATTGGGGACTCTTTGAACAAAACTATAGGAGTTGTAGGTTTGCACTCCACAGGCTGGCGCAATGTCCACTAGCCTCGCAATCATCACTTCAACTGCCGAGGAGATGTTGCGCACAAGGTTGACCAACACGGTACTGCTACTTGATGGGGTGCTCACTACAGAAGATGAGGACGACAAGCCTAGGGTTAGCAGTCTAAAAGGGGTAGGATTGAACATGGCCACACTCCCTCAAGAGATGCTCTAACTCTTATAGGATGAAGTCACCGCGGAACTCAGGGCCTGGGAGAGTTGCACTTTGTAGGTGATGAGTGAGCAGCACATCACATTGTGCAGTTGGGTCTGCAACGCAACAAAGTAATAGAGCAGAATAAGTAGATAATGGAGTTTGTAGAGGAAGCCTGCTAGATGGTCCCGGAGTTGGACATTCATGCAGAAGAACTGGTGGAGGCACACATCTACAAATTGGCCACAAGGGTGCACGACACTTGATCAGAGATGGCCAGGGTTTAGCTGGAGCTGAACCTATAGATTGCAAAACTTTAGTTGAAGGCTCAGCCTTAAGCTCCGCTGAAGATCAGGGAATAGCGTACCACCACTATTATAACAGCAATGGTGATGATTGACAGTGCAATGGCAGACTGCATGCAACTTTTCAAATAGTCATTCGCGGTCCTATCCACCCTATAGGAGGATCCGAATGTAGAGCGCCTAGAGACAGAGGTGCATGAGCTACAATAGGGATATGATAAGGTTCAAGGGACCCCGTAGATGGTTTCCCTTACACATAGGCTTACACAGATGCAGGAGGCAAAGGTGCTCATGGAACAGGTGGATAGCGCTCAACATAAAGAAGCAATCTTAAAAGTGCACCTACAACCATGGATAGGCAAGGCTTACATGATCACAACCTCCATTAAAGGAAAGCTCATGAAACTGTAGGCATCTCATCAGAATACTCAGAGTAGCAGTTTAGCAGCACTCGCCGAACAAGTGGAGGAAGTCTAGTAGGCAGCCACTTAGTGCGCTGCCGACATTTTGGTGATCCAAATAGAGCTAGGAGGTCTTCGTGCTAAGATATCTACACCTGTAGAGTGATTTGAGGGTGAGTCATGATGTTTGTGTTGGGGGCCTACTGGGCGCGAGATCCCCCAAGGGCAGTTTTGGGGCTTAAAGCCCATATTTTGGTCCAATTTTTGTAATCATAATGTAAAGACTCCACATTTTGTGGTCACAGAGTGCGTAGATGTTAAAGATCATTGGGTTATCCGCCCTTATGTTGATAATATAATGTCGGTTGTAGGAGATCTACCCATGGTCCGTGAACCATGGGATTGTATAAATAGAGCTAAGCTTTAATTAGATAGACAGATAGGAAAAGGAAGAAATCAATGATGGAATGATGTATGAGAGATAGCTCTGAGTAGAAGTCTAATTTTTGGCTCGTAGTGTAGGTAGAGGCTCTGCAGCTGAGTACGCAGAGGCCTAGAAGTCCATAGCTGAGTGCATGGACCCCTGCAGCCGAGTGTGCAAGGTGAGTCAAGTCTGTAATCATATGGAATTATCAATAAAAAGAATTATTCTATAATTTCTGTGTCTTTATTTCCTATTTATGCATCTGTTATATTGGGTATGAATTTCACTTCTAATGCTTATATGATGCGCGAATGTGTATAACTATATTAGTTAAGTGAACGCAAGTAAGAACATCTATTTACATGAAGCTAACTAAGATCTGTTAATAAGATAGGTAAGATACTTAGCTTAGGTTGGGAGATATCGTAGTTCGCTGCTTGAGTAATGCAAAAGCATATTAGCCCCTGGTTAGTGCTGCGCAGAAGTCGATTGTAACATTTCACGAAGGTACTGAAGGATAGAGAAAAGGGATAAGAAACATGTGCAAAGGAAGGTATAGTTGGAATAAACCGACATCACAACCATCTCAAGGTTGTGGAAACTTGGTTCCAGCATCTCCCCATATTACTCTACGTGAGACTGCAGTCCGTGCTCTGCGGGCTAATGCCGAAAGGGTCAGTAGTGTAGGGATTTGTTTGGCTAGCGAATGTTGAACTTGGGTTAGGCCCCCACAAGCCAACAAAGGATGAGGATGTGGAAGCATTGCTTTGTGCCATTTCTATTATCCAACCTAGTTGGATAACTAAAGCAAGGGATGAATGGAAGAATGGCGAATAGGTGTGGACACTCTTTTAAAAGTTGCAACAAGATCCCAGTACATTTGATGTAGTTATCTGGAAAAATGATTTATTAAGGTACAAAGATCACTTATATCTCTATGATAACTCCCAACTCAAATAAAATATTCTTTTGGAATTGCACACATGCCCCTTAGGAGGGAACTCAATATTTTTAAAAACTTATCACGCAGTCAAGAAGGAAATTTTTTGGTATGGCCTTAAATCTGATATTCAGAAGTTTGTGGTAGAATGTTTGGTTTTCCAACAAAATAAAGTTGAGAAAATTAAGATCCTAGGTCCGTTACAACCTTTAGCCATTCCAAGTCAACGTTGACAGGAGGTCTCAATCGATTTTATCACAATTTTATGTTGGGTGTGGAGAATGATTATGTAATTTATTCAGAGGTATCGCCGCATTGGACCCTAGTTCGTAATGGGGCGATAACGTCGCTAGGGGGTCCAGGGGGGTGACGACAATTTTTATGAGCCCCCCCTAGTGGGGGTTTGGGGGAAGCGCCCTCGAAGCTTAAAATAGATGCACAATTTCCTTGTAAAATATTGTAATTTTGTAGTGAATCTGGGGCATTCGTTAGGCAGGTGATCTGCTGGTATAAGTTATGTTTAATTTATGGTTTTTTTTTCTGTAGAAGGAAACCCCTTGCTATATATGAGGGAATTGTATTGAGGCTAAATATATGTGTATTCTGAGCAAGAAAGAGAGAGGAGATTGTGTGTGAGAGAGAAGAGGAAATTACAATGGATTTGCTGTAGGTTGTATCTCTTTATTGTTTTGGATAATATAAAGGAAGGATTGGCTATTTCTTTGTGGACATAGCCCAAATTTGGTGAACTACGTATATCTGTGTCTCTCTTGTTTTATACGTTTTTTGTGTTTATTTTTATGTAATATTTTAGGTGTGCCATTTCTCTGTAATATATAATCTTCTAACAACTGGTATCAAAGCTAAATATCTATTTGGATGATAAACTCAAAGGAGAGAAGGGTTCTTGGGTGGAGTGGGAGTTGTTAACCCTTAGGTGTAGTGCCACTATTTTGAAGACTAAAGGAGGGAAATGGTATATTCTATTGTCGTGGAGAGGTTCCCATACCTTCATGTCCCTCGCCATCGATCTTCCCACTAATCTGATGGTCTACACTTCATCTGACCAATGTTATACGCTCACCCGCTTCGACCAATCACCATCGTTAGATCATTTTGCCAGATCTAACAACTGTTGCACATATCGCTCAGGAAAACAAGAGAGAGGGATACTTGACCGATAAAGTGAGTTCCTCTCTCTCCCCCGCTTCTACATGGTGCTCAATGAATGGAATTAGGTGGGCTCCGACCTTCACCACTTATCGCTCGATGACTGTCCGACATAAACCATAATCCGCTTGAGTAAACCGCTCTCGAGAGTTATCCTTCGAGCACCTCCTCTGCCCGATAGCCATTCGATCTACCCATCTAAGATCTGACGTCTCAAACTTATTCCACTTCCTACATGACTTCAAGCCTTTGCCTATTGATCTCCTCCACCCATTCCTCTCGATCTAATGGCCCTCGTACCCCACTTCCCACTAGTCACCCGGGGAGGAAACATGTTGGCTTTGTCAGTGTTTTTGATAGTTAGATAGTGAACTAAAATAACAGAATGCATGGCCGAAAAGGGAAAAAACAACAGAACGATGTAGCCGAACCAACAAAAATGATCATGGAACATCGCTGGCATGAGTGAACCATCTGACAGCGTGGCGAGATTACCAGAATTTGCTTATCGTGTTTGTTAGAAACAAATCTCTCTGAGCTCATGTTTATCTAGTTATGGCATCAAGTACTTATAAGACATAGGGGATAGATTAAGACATCTAGAGCCTCAGAGAGTTCGGGAGTATTGTAAAAATCCTATAAATGGTTGAAAGTTCGAAGTAATAGGGGTTCAACTTTTGGAGACTGTGGATACTCTATTCCTCCCAACATCTCATCTTCATTCCAGTAATACAAGCTTCTTTTGTTGTTACATGTTCAATTACCATCTTCTCCTTTGTTCTAAGCTTGCACTTGAATAGGTTATTCATGTTTTCTTCTGTGTCTAATGCAAATAATTGTCATCTTATCTCTGCATTGATAAATTATATTTGCAAGCTTCATTTACTTTCTATAGCTAGCCATTCATGTGTATTTATGTATGTATCTGTTGGTACAGTCAAGATTCTCCATCTATTCATTGAATCTATAAACTATTGAGCATTAATGGTCGAAATATTTGTCAAGATGAGGGTGTTCATGCATGTCTTGAGTGAAAACAGAGTTGAAACAGTCATCTGACTTGATCTAAACTCCAATCCATTCTGACAGTTCAGAGAACAATATTGAAGATTTATATGTTACCAGGCATCTCCGAGCTACAACCTAGGAGAGTTTCCTAGAGTGCTAACATAATTGGCGTCATTGCCGGGGACAAGAGACTAAAGCTCAGATTCCCTAGGGGATGACACAGATCCAACTTTGATGACAGACAAAGCCTGGACACTATTTGGGTTGTAGTCATCTATCTGGCGACTCTACTGCAGGATGAACCTCTTGGCCACTCCACTCCATAGTTCTGGCTCAGTTTGTGAGGCATACTCGGAGAAATCCTCAGAAGCCACGAGCTGACCCAGTACCTAACCCTAAAAAAATCATCAACGAAAGAAAGGTGTGGCAAAAATGAGCATCAGGTTCAGGTAGCTCTAAACAATATTCTATATCTCTTCAAGAAAATCCTATAATATAACAAATACATGTTGAGAGTATAGCATCTAATACTAGCAGTGAAGAAAAAATATCAGAGATTCATAGAGCTCCTTATTCTTTAGGTTCTTCTTTCATTGTAAGCCCAAAGGAAGCCTCTCCTCCTATCCATCATACTCCTTTAGTCCTATCAGTCACTCCTCAACCCTCTGTCATTCAGACTTCCAGTACCCATATAGCCACCACAGCTATGGCAACACCACAAGCACCTACCAAAATCGAAAAAATCATAGCTGCTAGGTATGGACTTCTAGTACTTCCCACTCCTTTGAATGCCATGCCTACTAGAGAATATCAGAAGTATATGCCTAAGTTCACTGGGACTGAAGGTGTTATAGATGAGGAACATCTTGAATCATTCTATAGCTATGCTGATAACCTAGACATTAGTGAAGCTGATGTAGGGATGAGAGTCTTTGTCCAAAGTCTAGATGGAGAGGCTAGAAAATGGTTTAAATAACTGACCCCAAGGTCTATAGCAGATATTGAGGCTTTAGATGATGCATTCCTAAAGAATTGGGGGGATAAGAAGGATCTACTCTACTACCGCACTGAGTTTGGGAACTTAAAGAGGAAAATGGTGAGTTGTTGTTTGATTTTAATAAGAGGTTTAACTGCATGTACATCAAGATACCAGTTGAAGTAAAACCCACCACTACCTCTGCTAAACTCACTTATGCCAGTGCCTTTGATTTTGACTTCTGTCTACTATTGAGGGAGAGACGATGTGCTACCTTGGCTGATATGCAAGATGCAACCTTAAAAGTAGAATCAAACATCATGGCTACAAAGAAGGTTAAGGGGAATGTTGATAGAAGGAGACAGAGGGGAAAATCTTCACCATCTTCAGATATCAAGATAGATAAAATGACCAAGATGATAGAGTCATTAGCCTCTGAAAACTCCAAATTAAAGGTTGAGCAGCACCCTGGGAAAGGAAGAGTTCCTAATACCTTTGCTCCTAGACATCCAAATCCATATAGAAGAGCTAATGAGTAGTTGCAGATTCTACAAAGAAGCAAGGATGCCAATGAAGAACAAAGGGTGAAGACCCCTTTCCAGAATGTAGTCAAGGAAGAAGAGCAGTTTGAAGAAGATGATGAGATCCATTGTCTGGAAGACAAAGGCAGTGCCTCCTTTTTGACCTCAGTTGCCTATGAAAAGTCATTATTCAATGACCAGATCAGCCAAGAGTGGGATGGTGGAGTTGTTATGCAAACTGATGATCAACACAGATATGATCTGAGGTTGAAGATGAATAATGCCAAGGAAACTCCTATTCAGAGAGTTGTTGTCCCTGCAATATAGAAAGCTAAAAAGCATAAACGACCAACAGTTGATCCCATCATCCTCAAAGCTCCAACTCACGAGGTAAGAGGCCTTGACAAGTCTCCTTCTCCTTTCAGTTTTGAATACGAAATTTAGAAGCTAAGCATACCTATACCTCTTATTGAACTAGTGAAGAATGAGTCCTTCAAGAGATCTATCAACGAGGCCCTTGAGCATAAAGCCATCCAAGACTCCACTGACCATGTAAATCTGCAAGAAGACAAACCAGCTGTTCTTCTCAGCCTAATGATTGAAAATTGTGATGAAAACTCCCCATCATTTTATGTCTCTTTGACTATTCATGACAAAATCCTTCACAACTGCCTTATGGACACAGGATCCAGCCATAATCTAATGCCAAAGGCTATCATGGATGAGTTGGGTCTTGACATTACCAAGCCTTATCATGACCTGTTTTCTTTTGACTCTAGAAAAGTGAAATGTTTGGGATTAATCAAAGACCTAGCCATCACCTTGTCTCAGCTTCCCATGAAGAGCATGATGATGGATATTGTGGTAGAAGATGTACCCCCCAAGTTTGGCATGTTTCTTTCCAGAGGTTGGATCAAGAGATTAGGTGGAACATTGCAAAATGATCTATCCTATGCTACTGTCCCAGTTTTTGGAGGTGAGAGTAGGAGATTATACAGAGAAGCTCAGTTGGCTTATATCATTAGTGATAAAAGGAATCCCACTAATCATCCCATCTATGCTGTCGACATTGATTTTGGAGCTTGTATTCTTCAGATTGAAGAATCCCGGTTGGCATCCATGCAGCTTAGGAAACCGGTTTGCAAGATCACAGAGGAAGAAGGCCCACAAATTTGGGACATGTTCTTTGATGGATCTTGCTCTAAGGAAGTTGTAGGGGCAAGTGTAGTCCTTGTGTCCCCCACACAAGAATGCATTCATTCATCTTTCAAGTTAACTTTTCAGGTCACAAATAACATAACAGAGTATGAAGCCTTGATACTGGCCTTAAACGTTGCTAAAGAAATGGGCATCAAAGGTCTGAAGGTGTTTGGAGATGCAGACCTTATCATTCAGCAGGTGAACAAAACTTTTCAAGCAAAGCATCCAAGGTTGAAAGCATACAGGGATGAGGTATTTAAGCTCAAGGGTTCTTTTAATAGTTTCAACATTTCTTAAACCCCTAGAATGAAGAATCAGCTTGTTGATTCCCTTCCTGTGTTTGCTAGCATGTTTATTCCTCCTTTGCCTCCTAAATGGACTTATGAAGTTTAGGTGAAATATAGACCATCTCTACCTCATAATGTCAAATACTAGAAATTTTTTGAAGATGATGATGAAATTAATAGGTTTGTACAAGTCATTTATGAATTTGCTGAAATGCACATTGACCAAGAAAAAGAAACCATTGAAGAATGCAACCAGTCCAAGCTAAAGGACGATATTGGCTAGGATAGCATTATTCAGCTACCTAGTAACCATATACCCAAAGGATTGGTTCCCTTAGAGAAGCTGTTTGATCATAATGATGTACCTTATAAGCCTACCAAAAAAGAAATGAGTCTTCAGTTCATAGACATAATGTAGGGAGTCCAGCCCATCAAAAGTACATAAATCTGTCCACTCACTTATCTTTTGTCCAAGGTTCTGTTATTGCACCCTAGTGAAACAATTTGCTGATATTTTTTCCTGGGAGTACAATGATATTAGGACCTATAACACCAACATCATTCAGCATAAGGTTCCATTGGAGAAAAACACCATCCCTTTTAAGTAGAAATTAAGACCTATCAGCCCTCTCTTATTGCCTTTGATTGAAAAGGAAATCAAGAAGCTGTTGGATGCCAAGATCATAGTTCCCCTAAGGTATTCAAAGTGGATAGCTAACCTTGTGGTAGTAAGAACAAAGAATGTAGAAATTAGGCTTTGTGTTGACTTCAGCAATCTGAACAAATGCTCTAGAAAAGACAACTACCCCCTACCTAATATGGAACACTTGCTGCATAAAGTTTTAGGGGCTAGAGTCATGTCTTTCTTACATGGATTTTCAGGTTACAATCAGGTTGTTGTACATCCAGAAGAGTAGGAAAATACCACCTTCACTACTCCTTGGGGCACTTTCATGTACTCCAAGATGCCTTAGGAGATAAGGAAAAGTTTGTCCTTATTTACCTTGATGACATAACAGTCTCTTCCAGCAGTCACAAGGACCATTTGCAGCATTTGAAGAAGGTGTTTCTAGAGTACAGACTATTTAGAATTTTTGTGAACCCAAAGAAGTCACAGTTTTCTCCAGAAGAAGGCAAACTTCTAGGACATATTATTTCTGCTGAAGATGTGAAGATCGATCCAGCAAGAGTTCAAGAAATTTAGACATTGTCCATCCCAAGGTCAAAAAGGGACATTCAAACTTTCCTGGGTAAGATTAAATTTGTCAGGAGGTTTATTCCAAACTTTGCAGAGCTAGTGAAGCACATCACTTCCATGCTGAAGAAAGGATCAGAAATAAAATGGACAGAGGGTGCAAGAAGCTCTTTTTAAGCCATCAAACAAGCTATCATTGAAGCTCCCACTCTAATCAGTCCAGATTATACCAGGGAGTTTTATATCTTCTCTTTTTCCTCTTATGATACACTTGCATCAGTTCCGTTTCAGAAAAATGATGAAGGTGTAGAGCACCCTCTAGCCTTTTTCAGCATAACTCTGAGGGATGCTGAACTAAGGTATGACCTTATTGAAAAAAAATCTTATGCTCTCATAAAATATTTAAAAGAATTCAGAATTTATATTCTGCATTCCAAAGTGGTCGAGTATGTACCTTCAGCCTCAGTAAAAGATGTCCTAACTCAGCCAAATATTGATGGAAAGAGAGCTAAATGGATTGCAAAATTCATAGAGTTCAACATAGAGGTGAAGCCAAACAATCTTGTCAAAGGCTAGTGCTTGGCTAAGCTTATGGCTGAGGAAAATTGTAGTTTGTTAGACATCAATTGCATGGGTTCAAATTCAGGTGGTGAGCGGACAGAGGAAGTAATAGAAGAGTAAGAGCAGAATCAGTCTTTGGCTGAAAATCTAGCCATCTGTGAATGGTATTCTAGTGTAGTTCATTTTTTGCAGAAGCTAGAAGTCCCTCCAGGGCATAGCTCATGTCAAGCCAGGCTATTAAGCTCAGACCAACAAAATTCTGCATTAATAAAAACCTTCTCTATTGGAGAGACCCATCAGGGATCCTCTTGAGATGTCTAGATAAAGGACAATATGTGGAATTCATGCACCAGTTCCATTCTAGCATCTGTGGAGGGCATCATTATTGGAAAACCACAACCCACAATATCCTAAGAACTGGGTATTATTGGCCTACTTTGTTCTCTGATGTGTTTTCTTTTGTGAAGTCTTGTGACAAATGTCAAAGGTTTGCAGGAAGACAACAGCTAAAATCTCTGCCCTTGAAGCCAGTACACGCCAATGGTCCCTTCCAATAGTGGGGCTTGGACTTCATAGGTGAGATCAATCCAAATTCCAGCACCCATTACAAATGGATCTTGGTAGCCACTAATTATTTCACAAATGGATTGAGGCTATACCCACTAAAGTGCTAATCATCAGGTTATCATAAAGTTCTTGATTGAGAATATTTTCACTGGATTTGGTTGCCCAACCAAACTAGTCATTGATAATGCAGCAGCTTTCAGGGCTGAAGAATTGGTGGACATGTGTGAATCCATGGGAATTCAGTTGGTGCATTCGACCTCATATTATCCTCAAAGAAATGACCTGATAGAATCATATAACAAGAGTCTTGTAAGGATAATCAAAAAACTATTGGAGGAAAATAAAAAGAACTGGGATTCCAAGTTGAAGTTTTCACTATGGGCTGACAGAGTTACCAACAAGAAGTCCATAGGAAATTCTCCATTTAAGCTGGTTTATGGCACTGATGCTTTTTTTCCTATCCAGCTGATTCTCCCTATGGCCAAATTCTTGCAAGGAGAATAGGATGAATAGAATTACATGGAAAGGAGAATGAGTAACTTGGTTGAATTACAATAGATCAGAGAACAACTGGTTGAGAAGTCAAGAATTCATCAGAAGAAGATCAAAGAAACCTTTGATAGAAAGGCAAAAATGGACAGTTTTTAGGTCAGTGACTGGGTTCTCAAATGGGATGCATTGAAGGAAAAGAAGGGCAACCATGGTAAATTTGATGCCTTATGGACGGGACCGTTTGTCATTGCTCAAGTTCAGATGAACAATATTTTCATTATGCACAATTTGGAGGGGGAAGGTGTTTTTGATGGCCCAATCAATGGGTGGTTTTTGAAACTTTATTTCATATGAGGCTTTAAGGCCTTAATATTGTAATAGGTATTTTCAGTTTTTGTTTTCTATGCAAATAAACTCCATGCCCAATGGAACACTAGGAGATAAGTTTGTTTTGGTTGTTACTGGAAAGGCAGTAGTCTACAGTTCTTGAAACCTCACAAAGAGGCTTTCATCCCCAAAAGGAGCCAGTGTTAGCCCTCAGGTGCAGTGCCGCTATTTTGAAAACTAAATGAGGGAAATGGTCTATTCTGCTATCGTGGAGAGGTTCCCATAACTTCATGTCCCCCACCATCGATCTTCCCACTGATCTGATGGTCCACACTTCATCCAACAAATGTTATACGCTCACCTGCTTCGACCAATCACCATCATTAGATCATTTCCACTAGATCTAATGGATATCGCTCATATAACTTGGGCAAACAAGAGAGAGGGATACCCTCCCGATAAAGCGGGTTCCTCTCTCTCCTCTGCTGGTACGTGGCACCCGATGAATGGAATCAGGCGGGCTCTGACCTTTACCACTTACCGCCCAATGACTATCTGATATAAACCATATTCCGCTTGAGTAAATCACTCTCAGGCATTATCCTTCAAGCACTTACTCTGCTCTATAGTCATTCGATCTACCCATATAAGATCTGACGGCTAGGACTTATTCCACTCCCACCATGACTTCAAGCCTCTGATGATTGATCTCCTTTGCCCATTCCTCCCGATCCAACGACCCCCATACCCCACTTCCCACTGGTCACCCAAGGAGGAAATTTGTTGGCTTTTTCAGTGTTTTTGACATTTACAAAATGAACTGAAATAACAGAATTCATGGCTGAAAAGGGAAAAAACAACAGCACGATGCAGTCGAACCAACAAGAATTATCATGGAACATCTTTGGTATGAGTGAACCACCTGACACCGTTGCGAAATTACTAGAATTTGCTTACCGTGTTTGTTAGAAATAAATCTCTCCGATGTCATGTTTGTTTAGTTATGGCATCAAGTAGTTAGAAGACAGAGGGGATAGATTAAGACATCTCGAGCCTCAAAGAGTTCGAGAGTATTGTAAAAAGCCTATAAATGGTTGAAAGTTTGAAGTAATAGGGGTTCAACTTTTGGAGACTGTGGATACTTTGTTCCTCCTAGCATCTCATCTTCATTCTAGTAATACAAGCTTCTTTTGTTGTTACATGTTCAATTACCAGCTTCTCCTCTATTTTAAGCTTGCACTTGAATAGGTTATTCATGATTTCTTCTGTGTCTAATGCTAGATAACTATCATCTTATCTCTGCATTGATAAATTATATTTTCAAGCTTCATTTACTTTCTGTAGCTAGCCATTTATATGTGTTTATGTATGTATCTACTGTTACAGTTAGGATTCTCCATCTATTCATTGGATTTATAAACTATTGAGCATTAGTGGTCGAAAGCCTTGTCAAGCTGAAGGTGTTCATGCATGTCTTGAGTGAAAACGGAGTTGAAACAATCATCTGACTTGATCCAAACCCCAATCCATTCCAATAGTTCAGAAAATGATATTGAAGATTTATATGTTACCAAGAATTTCCGAGCTATAACCTAGGAGAGTTTCCTGGAGTGCTAACAGGAGTAATGGCGGAAGATGGTAGGTTTAGGGTCGAAAAATTTAACAGCCAAAACTACCAGCTGTGTAAGATGTAGATGGAAGATTATGTGTATCAAAAAGATATGTACCTACCATTGAGCAAAAAGACAAAGAAGCTGATGAGTATGTCAAACATGGAATGGGATATTCTCGATAGAAAGGCAATTGGAACAATACGACTATGCCTAGTAGTGTTGGTAGCCTTTAATATTTCAAAGGAAATGGAAATAGAGGGTTTAATGTCGAAATTGGCCAAATTATATGAAAAACCCTCGGCGTCAAATAAGGTATTTCTTATGAAGAATTTATTTAATATGAAGATGTTAGAAGGTGGACCTATTGCTGATCATTTAAATGAATTTAATACAGTTACCAGTCAATTATGTTCTATAGGGGTAAATTTTGATGATGAAGTTTGGGCTCTATTATTTTTGTGCTCATTGATAGAAAGTTGGAATGGTTTAGTTATGGCCATTAGTAAATCTGTCTCTGGATCTAGTAGTTTAAAGTTTAATGATGTTGTTGGTGTAATCCTTAGTGAGGAAATGTGACAGAAAAGCTCTAGTGAAACATCAAGTAATGCATTGACTGCAGAGACTAGGGCAAGAAAAATGGAAAGATGAAAGAGCCCAAGATATCATAGTAAGTCAAGGAAAGGCAGATCCAAGTCTAGATTGGGGATAGTGTGTTGGAAATGTGGGAAGAAAGGACACCTAAAGAAATATTGTAAGTCTTGGAAGAGAAAAGAAGGAGATGTGTAGCAAGAAAAAAACCATGAAGGAATGTGACAGGTGATGTGTTGCAATACAATTTGATTATTTCATTAGAAAATATTATTGATTCATGGGTGGTAGATTCAAGGGTCTCATTCCGTGCCACACATGATGGGAAACATTTTCATGATTATGTTCAAGGAGATTTTGGACAGGTTTGTTTGGGTGATGATAAACCCTGTAAAATCATTGGAATGGGTAAAGTTTTCATTAAAAAAATAGAATAGAAACCAATGGATATTGAAGGAGATAAGGCATGTTCCAGATCTGAATAAAATTATAATTTCAATAGGGTAGTTGGGAGGTGAAGGTTGTGCAATTGATTTTACAGATAAAACCTAGAAGGTCACTAAAGGAGCTCTAGTAATAGCAAAAGGAGAAAAGATTGGTACATTGTATTTATGCAATGGTATTTCTAATTCTGTTAATGCTTTAACCTCTACAGGAGTAGATACAATATTGTGGCATCATAGGCTCAGACACATGAGTGTGAAGGGGATGTAGATTCTTCACTCAAGAAATTTTTTGCCAAGTTTGAAGCATGTTGATTTGGAATTTTGTGAGAATTGTGTTTATGGAAAACAAAACAGAGTCAGATTTCTCAGAGTTGGGGAAGAAAAGAATAACGAAAAATTAGAGCTTGTGCATACAGATGTATGGGGGCCTGATGGGAAAAAGTAAAGGTTCCTGAAAATCATAATGATCAACAACCACAACAAAAACAACAACCACGACAGCAACAAGCACCTCAAACCCCTGAATTTGGTGTTAGAAGATCTACTAGGATAAGTAGAACCCCCGAATGATGGAATGTTATGAAGAAGAAATGCAGGTAGAAACTAGGAAGAAATGGGAGCTAGCTATGAAAGAAGAGATGGATTCATTTGTACATAACAGACTTGGGACTTAGTCAAGTTTCCTACTAGTAAAACAACATTACAAAATAAATGGGTTTATAGGTTAAAGGAAGAAGATGGGAAAATTTATAAAGCTAGACTTGTGCTGAAGGGGTTTGCACAGGAAAAAGGGTATAGACTTTGATGAGATATTTTATATTTTTGTTAAAATGACTTCAATCAAAATTATTTTAAGTCTAGCAGTAGCAGAATATTTTCATCTTGAGAAGTTAAATGTAAAGGAAAAATTTCTCCATGGGGATTTGAAGGAAGAGATCTATTTGCAATAGCCACAAGGATATGAGGTGAAAGGGAAGGATAAACTAGTGTATAGGTTGAATAAGAGCTTGTATGGCTTAAAACAGGCTCCAAGGTAGTGGTATCTAAAATTTGACAGGCTTATGTCTAAACAAGATTATACTAAATGTCACTCTGATAATTGTGTTTATCTCAAAAGATAAAATGATAGCAGTTATATTATATTGTTATTGTATGTAGATGATATGCTTGTTGCAGGGTCTAACATGCAGGAAATAAATTTGTTCAAAAGAAATATGGCAAATTCATTTGAAATCAAGGATTTGGGTGTTGTAAAACAAATCCTTGGTATGAGAATAACTAGAGACAGGAAAAATAAAAAAGTAACATTGTCTCAGAGTGAGCACATACAAAAGGTGTTGGAAAGATTTGATATGCAGAATGCAAAACTAGTTACTACACCTTTGATTATACATTTCAAACTAAGTAAGGAGATGTGTCCCAAGACTCAGGAAGAGATGGATTGTATTTCTAAAGTTCCATATGCATCAGTTGTTGGAATCTTAATGTATGCAATGGTCTACACAAGGCTTGATATTGCACATGTAGTGGGAGTTGTAATTAGGTACACGAACAATCCAGGAAAATAACATTGGATAAAAATGATGTGGATTCTCAGATATTTGAGAGGTACCACAAATCAAGCATTATTCTTTGGTGGTTCAATCATTTCTCTAGAGGGATATGTTGATCCAGATATGGCAGGTGATAGAGATAACAGGAGGAGTACCACAGGGTATGTTCTTACTATAGGTGGAACAACTATCAGTTGAGTTTCAAAATTGCAAAGTGTTGTTGCACTCTCAACGACGGAAGCAAAGTATTTTGCTACTATAGAGGCTAGTAAATAAATTATTTGGTTACAAAGCTTTCTATATGAATTAGGTAAGAAGCAAGAGTTGAGTAGGTTATACAGTGTTAGCCAAAGTGCCATTCATCTTTCAAAGAACTCAAAATTTCATTCCAAGATTAAACATATACAATTCAAGTGCCATTTCATATGGTCAATGTTGGAAGATGGACAATTGAACCTAGAAAATATATACACTAGCTAGAATCCCACATATATGTTAACAAAAGTTGTAACTATGGAGAAAGTAAGATTTTTCTCAGTTTCAATTAGTCTTCAAGTATGATGATGAAGATGAGAAACAATCAGGTCAAAAGTGGAGCCATTGTCTAGCAAATGAAGTGTTGAGCCCCAGAACTACCTCTCTTCTACATACTTTCCTAAACCTTTTCTCTTCTATTTTCCCATAACAGTGCCTCATAAGCTATCAAAAGTTGTTACATATTTATTCTAGGAGTGAATTTAAGTGATTTTCAAACTATATCCTTGTGTGTGCTATTTGATTTAGATTTTGTTCATCATCTACAGAATGTAGCCACTTTCCGTGGCTGACTCGCAATTCTGCAACTCTTTTCATTGTTTTGTAGGTTAAAGGTGTCGGCAGGAGAAATGAGGCACATGGGTAGCTCAGAAATGATCCATACATGGACAAAGTCCCATCTATTTAGCCGAATTCGTGAAGAAAGGCATCAGTCAAAGGATGGTCAATAGAGAGTCCTACGTCAACTAGGACTCTGTTCCAGCACATGAAAAAGTCCGAAACCACTCCTGGGTTCGTGGATCCATTTTTGCCATCTACAGGCTGTCTCCATAACACAATCTAACTTCCACTTTGTGTAGATTTAATGTTTATGGCAACCAAGAGGCCGAACTTTTGGATTCTGACCTGTTCACGTGTGCATTGCTGAAGATTTTTCTCCAAAAGACATATATCTATTTCCTCTATAAGTATAAGTGTTTGCAACGCAAGTAGTTAGTCTTGATACTGTTGTTTTAGCGTTATTTTGCTGTTGTAACAGAGAGACATATCCTCTGTTTCATAATACAAGAACTCTGCTTTCTTTTATGACTATTTAAAGCGTGGTTTGAAGTAACAACGTATTAATCCAAGGCTGTGCAAAGGGCCCCTATTGGCTGAGGTTTTTCCTTTCATTTTGTATAGTTTTTATGCATATTTTCTTTTATTTCAACTATACATTTCTCATGATTTTTTTATGGTATTAATCGTTTTTACTCCTATACATGATTTTGCAGCATTGTTATATTTTCCACTAACACTGAACAATGCATTTCAGGATAGGTTATGCTTGAACTTTTTAAAATAGTTTTTGCATCAAGTGGTGATCTAAGACTTGCTTCCTCTGCTGAACTTTAGCTTTTAATTCTAGTTGTTATGCTTTTATTTTAATGAGATTTTTTTACTGCTTTTAGATAATTTAGATATCAGTTCTTCATGCTATATGACGATATCTTTGGTGCCTTTAGCTTAACCCCATTTTAGAAGTTAATTGTTGGGTCCTTATAATACTAGTGATTACCCCATTACTATTGTAGTTGTATCCCTTATTAATATTGTTGTGCCCCTATTGTCCCCATATTGTTATTATTTTTCCCCATAGAATCCCTTTATTGTTATTTTTGTGTCTTTATATTATTATTGTTAGGTTGGGTGGGTTATATTGTGACTCCTTAGACTCCTATATATAGAAAGGAGGTTTTTTCATTTGAATCATCCAAGACTTGTTCATTTATGTAATGTAAAGGAGGTTTCCCCCTCGAAGAGGCTGAATTCTAAGGTGTTGATCTATCTTTTCTATCTTTTTCTTGAGCTGGTTTCATAACATTTGGTATCAGAGCTTTGGATTCTAGGGTTTCACTGCTCCAAATAGGTCATTGTGGCATTTTCGCTATAACTTTTTTCTGCGATGTTTC